>JAQFYB010001197.1:0-35737 GCA_034694085.1 Pogonognathellus longicornis
AGGGGCAATATCCAAAAATGTGAAATATGCAAAATGTTTTCAAGGGGTGTGCCTTTCAGGTACAATTGATTTCAAATTAAAAGAAAAATCGAATTTTTTGCCTTGATGATTTGGTTGAGAAGTAGTTATATAATGATTTGTTAAAGTAGTAGGTATGTAAGTATTAGGTATAGAAAATTAAAGGGAATACGCAAGATACTTAAGTAATTCTTTATATTTTATTATGATATGATGGTATACTTGGTATAGAGTTGGGGTTATATAATAAGTCGAACCTTTCAAGTTGAAGCAAACTCATTGTTTGTTAGTGCAAAGTACAAACACAGGTAGTGAAGTTATTTTGAGTTAACTGTAAGTGGAAATGACACCAGGAGTCTAGAATGAAAGGGAATGTATTGGCACTGTGTGCTATGGGTGGTCAATTGTGTAAGCTAATGGGCAACAAAATACATGGCAGGGCTCGAAAATTGTCCATTAGGTGAAATATCGTCGGGTTTATTTTCTATGGGAGGGTGAGGGTCCACCACGTGAAATAAGTAAATGTTACATCGAAGAAGGTTAAGTCTCCTTTAAAAGCAATAGGAAAAATCCCCATTTGCCAGTGTAAAGTAAAGGTGGTATGGTTGCTCATGACATTTATGTTGGAGCTACACTTAGTCGTGGGAAATATTGTGTATTTACTTGAAGACTTAACTTAAGTGGAATAAGGCAGAAGAAAGCTGCACTACACTATAATGTACAAGCTATACATAGAACTAGGGAGCGATGAACATGTACATGACATGGCTATTGCTTTTTCGACACACAAGATCCACGACCCACCAGTCTTGAAGTATCATGTAGTGAAAATGAAATGATAGCCATATATAGAAAGTAAAGATATTATGCAATGTATTTATGTATGGGGTAGGTAATATATTATGTATACCTAAATAGTATAGCCATAAAGTGGATGCCCATACATACAGTATGTATGGTATTTAATAGTAATGGTTAATATAAGGACAGATGTGTGGATATAGTGTAGCATGAAATGTACAGCAAAGAGGCAGAGGTGCTAATATCCCTATTTGCACAGGATGATAAATGACCTCTGATATGGGCTCGGTCTTTTTGGCTCACTTGGAAAATAAAGCACCTACTGAGACTGAGAGACTACTCGCTCGACTCTCCTCTGGTTTTGGTTTAGTATTAGGGTAGACATAGACACAGAGTTTCCTGTGTAGCTTTAACTGTTAACCGTAGTCATTGCGTATTCAAGAAGCATTAGTGCATTATTATAATGCTTTATGTGTGTCTTCTTCTGTGGGTTGGTGAGCGCATTACTGTGGAAGGCTACTAGTACTAGTAGTCACAACACAAGAGTCGTGACCCGCCTTGAATGCCTTGCAGTGTATTCTAAAGATAATATTTTCCAGCATAAAGATTAGGTTCAGAGTGTTTCTGTTGTATGATGAGTTTGTACGTAAGCTTTTGTATTAGTATGAATGTATTCAATCCGGAACACAAAAGGATGGATTTATCTTGCTTACTAGTCTTTACTTAGTACAAGTTCTAGTGTTATTGTGATTTTAAACTAACTACTACAAGTAAGTAATGCAACAAAGGAACGAGTGCTACTAGTAGTATTTGTCGTTGTACTACTAACTAATAATATTAGTTACTCATCTGGTAGGGTGAAGTATTCGGTTGTATATTAGTATGTAGTATGCATTGTTTTGGTATTTGTCATGTTTTGCATTGTTGTTTGTGCTATTGATGTGTCACGCGAGGTTGAGCCATTGAACTGTGATCACAGCACGACCATGTAAATGAAATGAATGGAAAATTATCGGGTTGAAATTCCTAATGACTACGTGATTGAATAAAGAACATTTTATTGCAGGGATTCTCGCTCCTTGATTCCAAGTTATTGTACGACTTGCTTTTGTAAATGCCAATTTTCCACGAGAAATGTGCATAAATATGGCTGGAAGAAAATAAGCTTGAGTTCCCGTTGCGTTCTTGCCAAGTTTGAAAATAAAATCCGAGTTTATTTCTGGAGAGTGTAGTAGTGATGGTGAGCAGAGAGAAAAAGAGATGAAATGAGATAGAATGGGAAGGTTCAGTGGATGTAGTGCAGTGCTAGTGGAGTTGAGTTGGAAATGGAAACTGGAGAAAAAGTGAGAGATGGAGAAAGCGAGTCTTTTCACTCGAAGCTTTTTTAAGGTTGTAAAAATATAGAAGTGAGCCTGTGAAATTGCTGTGATGAGGCACTCTTTGCCAACTTTATGCCATGTTCTACAGAATACATTTTATATTATGCGTGGACATTAGTGAATACTAAGCTACGCTGGTTGCGGCTCAAGCGACTCTCATTATTCTAGAAACGTCATTTATTTTATTTTGTTATGGGCAACAGCGAAAGGAGAGTTGGGACTTTGTTACGGTGCCGTTGAGTTAAGCCTTCGTGTGTACGTGGCTTGACTCGCCTTTTCTTTCATTTGCTTCCTCTTCTCTCCCTGGCCCTTTCCTATTAGTCTTCTCGAGTATTTGTTGGTGGGTTCTGGTGGGTTGTTACGTTACGTGTGTTGTCTGTGTAGTACGATGCCCCTCTTCCTACATATACACAAGACACAAAGTATATTTTATATGATGTTTTTGCAAAATGCGAGATTCCTGCTTCCTTGTGTCTGCAGTCGGTGAAAGCATGTTCTCTTTCTGTATGTGTACTCTTCCTCAGGCGTTTCTGAGCAATGTATTTAACAAAGGGATTTACTATTGAGATGAAACTTGGAGAAAGTGTAAATTTTGGAAAGAAGGTAGTAAGTTTAAGCTTTAGTTCTCTGTTGTCTTTGTGCAAATACAACAGAGGTATATTTATAATGGGCATTAAAATGTTCCCAGTCTTTAGAATTCTTGTTCTCATATATTTTTATATACACCCATGGATACACTACACTACTCCTTTCCTTACTCCTAATATATAACATACACACGTGCTTCCTCATACAGTGCTAAGTACTTTTGTACATAGCAACCACACGCTGCTAGTTATAAGTAGGTAGTAGTGTCAGCAAGATTCCTCAGTCTTATAAAATAGTTACCACACACACCACTCACACAACACTATATTCTCAAATGTACCTACTACACCCAACAGAATGAATTACGAAATGTGAAAGAAGGGAAAAGCTGCTAGCCCGTCTTGAGTTTCTTCCTTGTATGTGTGTTTCTGTGTGTGGCTGTGTGTATGTGTGCTGTGTTGCGATACATTACACTATTATTGTTAGTACTTTAGTAGGAGGCAGTAGAGAGAGAGAGGTAATAGTTAAATCCCTATGTTTTCTTTCATTCTCGTAAGTTGACTTGGGGTGGGTTGACTTGAGTAAGCTTCCATATTATTCCTTGTCTTGTCTGTATATAGTAAATTATCAGAAATGAATGCAATACTTAATGCCCATTCTTCTTGTTTAATCGTTCCTAGGACTTTGATGTAATATATCTGCTAAGGAGTTGCCACGCTTTCTCGTTTATCTTCTGCTCCCATGTCTGTTCTTTGCTAGTTTATATATATGCACAGTGTAGAATGCATAAGAAGATCTACACATGCCAGAATAAATGTATTTAGTGCAATATATACACTCACACTCAAAGCAAGCAGTTAAATACAATATACATGAAAAGAGTGTGTCTAAGTATAGACTAGACTTACATTATTACTATTGAGATACGTCTTTAGTAGTTTGTCTGTATACGTACCTTTCCCTTTTCGTTGTAGAGTATTTATTGTAATTTAACATTGTAAACGTATGTTTAAGAAGGAAAGTCAGAGATCGAAAGTGCCAGGGTATGGGATCGGCTCTGACTTGCTACCACGTCTATTTCGACTTGATCTCAATTACTGGTGATGTACGTGATGGAATAGAATAAGAAAGTAGAATGGAGATCGCCTGCTGGCAGCTTGGATATCACATCCCATCACTTTCCCGGCCGAATTTACTCCTATTGGATTCGTCTTGGTGACTTTCCTTTCCTTAACTTAGCTTTCGCTCCAGTTTACTCAATGACTGAACTAAGCTGACTCAGTTCACTTCAGTTGAATCTATTTATAGAGATAAAGTAAAAGTTATGTTATGTTACTCCTACCACTCCAAAATAAAGAGATAGCATTCAACGTACTTTTTACCATCTAGTACTACATAAGTATTTACAACAATTCCAACACCTATCTAAGTACATGCTACATGATCTGAGTCAGTCTATAAACCAACGAATAATGTTACACCGTGTGCCGCAACTATCTACTTGAGAATTTCCAATAGCATCCATATAGCTTTATTCAAGTATCGCTGGTTAGGGGGCTCTTGTTAGATAAAACTAAGTTGTTGCTGTTGGTTTGTATTAGTTTTTATTGAAGCTTTCAAATAGTGTGAGTATAAACAATAGCGAGGGAGATGTTATTTGCTCTAGTGTTTGAGTATTTAGTTATTGCTGACTCTTTTATGTGTGAGGTCTTCAGTTTAATGAAATAGTCAATTCAAGTTGAAATGTTTTAAGCTGAGACTACTTGGGGTACTCAAGTTTCTCAAATATGCAACAAACCATGACTGCTACAATTAAATTACTAATTTTGATCTTTCAACAACAGATCAAAATTATTCTCTGGCCACAAAAGCAATATTTATTCTCTGGCTAGTATAATATAACCAGGGTGGTATTGTATTTCATGGCACAACAAAACAAACTTGTTTTTGCTTGGCGAGCAATCATCTTACACGTTGTTGACTTATTCATTCGCGTGGTAAACTTTAGTGAATAAATCTTTCTGTGTAGCATATTTCTCAATTCTATTCTAATTCTACATATTATCTAACCACTGAAATTATTAGTTTCAGATTGTAAACGTCAAAATGGGTTTGTCCTTTTTGGATTAACTTTTTATTTTATTTTGGGCAAACAAAAGTGTAAGTAGTTAATGAATGATTGTGTAGGTTTGAAAGAAATTCAAGGTAAATATAATGTTAGAAAAGCGTATAAGATTTTGTAAGGCGATTGCGAGAAAAAGTGTGTTGGAAAACAGGATGTGTAAGTAATGCCATTAAATTTTTGAGTTTGGTATATATGTAACTGTTTTCTTCAGGTTTCTTCATTGGATTTAAACCTGTCAGGATTTATTGAAGTTAGCTAACTCTGTAAAGAAATGTAGAATTGCGTCGTTTTATGGGATAAAAGTTCAGCGAATCAAGACTGATATCTTTTTAACTGTTAAAAGTCTTTCTTCCATTCTCACAGTCCAACTATTCAACTAACTAGAGTAGCAAAACAGCCATAAACGAAAAGGGGAAAGTGTAGAAACTTGAACTGTTTTCGGTGCTTACAGCCTCAATTATACCGCGATTGAATTGGAAGGGGTGAATAATTATTTTGAATCTAGAGTAGCTATAAAGAACAAGTAGTAGGTTTTCTTGGTAGATCCACTTTCTCGCAGAGACACTAGTGCATACTAGACAACTGTACCACTGACAAAATTCATACTTGCAATATACATAAATACAAGGCAAAAGTAAATGGATATGACTCTGGGATAAGTTCTGTGAGAAAGTTGGCTATTATTTTATCAGAAATAGAAGGAGGCACTGCTGGCAATGCATGGATATGTCATGTTAGTCTCAGTCCTATTACTTGTTGTAATGAATAGTCTTTAAAAGAGGAATATCTTGGCAAAAAAGCAAAGGGGAGATAGAGACAAGAGGAAAATGGGATGAGATGAAATGAGATGAAGAAACGACAGAGTAGGGGAAAGGGAGTTGCTTCACTCTAAGTAGTGCTAGTACTCTTCAAGAAGAATCTTAGACATTAGAGCTGCTGTTTTGTATACTTCTGCATATACATACATACATGAGTAAATATATATGCATGCATATACATAAAATACTTATAATAGTTATACAAGTAGAAGTACAAGGGTACATTTGAGTATAATTTGATATAGTACATACAGATAGTAGGTTAGACGGTATAATAATATAAGAGTGACTAAGAATGAGGGAAAAGTAAAGGAGGACGAGTCTGAGACACATCAGCCAAGGAAAAGCAATGTAATGTAATGTATGTAAGAGGAGAGCTCGTCGTAATCGTAAAGATCCCAAAGTGTATGTGACGCTCGACCAAACATCTATAGAGAGAGAGAGACCTATTTTCAGTCTTAACTGTCCTCTCTCGTATTTTCTCTTGTGCTTTCGCTTTCACGCTGCTACTGGCCTCGTGTAGACGAGACTTGAGTTGCAGTTCCTTCTTTTTCGTCTGGTCTCTTTCATCAGTGTGTCTATGTGCATAGGACGGTGAAGCAAACAGCAGTAGTACTAAGTGGAATGTGAAACTTTAACGTATGGAATAGTCAGTTTACTCAGTTTGGCTTTTTTATAGTGAAATGACGAGACGACGACGGTGCGTGGGTTGGGTTGGGTTGACTTGAGTGGCAGAAACCTAAATGTCTCTTTACCACATGGGCACCCGTCACCACTCAGCATTAGATCTAGATTAAAATACTTTATGCTGGACTATCATGAGAAACCAATGGCTAGTCTTTTCAACAACCATAAAATCCTCTTTGTTCAAGACTCAGCTCGTAAAAGCGACTTGGAGATGATGAGACAGGTTTACTGTTTGCTTTGCAACTTTCTCCCAAGATTTCTGTGAATTTTTCCTCCTCCTTTCACAGTTGAGCTGTAAACGAATCATTTTGTAATCTAATTTTCCTTTATTGAAAGACAAATGCTCAGATTCATGCTTGGTCAGCTGCATTAAACTTTCTTTAATAGACCAGCATACACAGGCCAGGCGAAAGATTAAATGTATCTTTTCCCCTAATAGTACTTACAGATATACCACTATTAGTAAAACTTCTATTTGCCCTACTAGCACTAGTAGACATTCATGCTTAACATTACTATCGTTGAGCTACAATCTTCTTTGCCCCGACTACTTAGACTGCTAACACAAACATACATAAGACTATATTCAATATTATGTGAATGGTTAATGTTTAGTTGGGTCATGTTTCATGTGTTAGCGGAATGTAATGTGATGTGTAGTGTGTGCGTTGGGAAACATTTACTAACTCAAGATGCTGCCTGCAAAATGGCGATAATACCATCATATTTACAAATATTCAAGCAATGTGTAATGGGCTGTTGTTTGCTAGTTAGTACTCTCAGAGAACATTTCCTCCTGGAGGTTGAAACTGTTTCATAATAAAAATAAAAGTCACGACTTTATCATCCGATGCTACTTTAGCTATGTTTATAACGTAGTGTTAGTTAGGTGGCGATTTGTTAGACTGACGTTCATGATGATGATGAGCCGCTTTACATTTGATAATGTTAGTGGTCTTCCTAGCCTTGACGGCGGGTTGAGTGGAAGGAAACGTTACAGTTTGCTTTCCCTTCATCGTTCCTTCGTAATCTTGATATGTTTTGACTGCATTGCCCTTTCTGTCTACTTCTTATCTTTGTGAGTGTTTACTAGTTTCTTGTACATACATACATACTATATAGACAGCTATGTACTATGTATTTATAGGTAAGCTGTGTATACTACATCATATATTATATGCACACACACATACACACACAAACAGTGCTACAATAAAGATGGAAAGTGGAAGTGTAAGAGAAGGAAGGAAAGAAAAAAAGTGCCCTAACTTCTTAAAGGATGTGGGATGACAAATGGGAAAAACGCTTAGGTGAAAGTGATAAAAGAGAAGAAGTTGGAGTGATGTGTAATGTTTCTAATGATGCCTTGACGTACCCTAACGTTTTTTCGGGGGTCTGTTTTGTCTGCACGTACTTTTTTCGGCTGGTAATAAATGTGCGTAGGTATAGGACATATACTCACCACCACCAAATGTTCACAGAAACATTAGAAAGAAGGAATACTATAGTATGTACATATGAATGTATACCTACACGCAGTATTCTTGTGTTCTCGCTCCGTCATCTGTATAACTACGATAAAAGACAATATTATACAGAGAAGATGCGCACTTTAAGTGTACAACTTTCGTGACGAATAGTTACAAATCTGTATATGTTAGCGTGTATTACATGACTGGGTATTTTTGTCATTTTCGTGGAAATCCGTGTACTGAGTTGGTTGGTTGGTTGGTACTGAGAATACAATAAGCAAAAGAAGATACATAGTAATAATAATATGAGAGCTAGTTAATAGTTAGTGTAGTTTTGTGTTCATGGGTGTTATTTCATTTTATTTTATATACCCTGAACAAAAGACGAGTCGTCCATGTAAGTAGGGGAGTCGTATGTAGTAGTCGTAGCAGTGACAGAAGTACTTTGGTTTGTAATAGTAGGTAAGTAGTGGTGAAGCAGTATATGGCAACTACATTCAGTTTCCTCATCCGCGAAAACCATAAGATGTTCTTATCTCTGCGTAGTCACCAACATGATTAATGTATCGACTCTTTTCTTATGTGATTCCTCCTCATTTGCTCGGGGAAAGTTTGTCGTTTCCTTTATTGGCGAAGGTTATATTAAGAACAGAGAGAGACTGCTGGCACGTTCCTACTTATCGTTAGTTACTTACTGCATACAACGAATAGAAATGTTTTTCTGTAGGTGTGTAGCTATGTGTGTTATTGCATGGCAGATTCTTTTCTGTGTTTCTATCGAAGGACAATTTAGTCCTAGTCATTGTCATATTATAGAAGCATATACCATTCCTACACAATGTTTCACTTCCGTGTGCATATATGGGACATAGGTAGTAGTGCTTTATATTAGAGTGTTATACACCACTTGGCATTGCATTGTAACAGTGTCGACTGATAGTAGAGGTTTTGTTACACAGTTGTGTCTGCATTTAGTAAAATAAGATAGCTAGGTAAGGTATGTAGGTATTTGTGTATAGGAGACATAGCTAGTATTAAGTGTAGTAGGTGAACATGGAAACAGCTGAAGTAGTCGAACAAAGAAACTGATCAGGGTCGACAGGGCTGGAAAGAGCTGCTGAGTTGTGAAGTAAGTAGGTAAGGAAGGAGTATTGAGAAATGGAGAGTCTCACAAACATGAAGAGAAGAAGGAGGAGAAAGGCGCTCCTTGCTGAGCTAAGCCTCTATTTATAATCCTTGAGCTGTTATTAAAGTTTACAGAATGACTTAAGTCCAGCACGTGTGCCAAAATCGCTCTGATCTGTCTCTCTGTTGGCGATGCTGGTAAACGCTCTTAGACTTATCACTGCTGCAGCCTGATGCTGATCTGATCTGAAATCAGATCTCAACCGTTATGAAATGTCTGTATTTTCTATAAAATCTGTGTTTCCTTCCACAAGGGATTAGAAAATGCGACATTGTATGCGATGCACCTTAGAGTACATAGGTATTTTTATACTGAGAGATTTTTTAAAGGGTTGTAAGTAGTAGTAACCTAACCTAAGTAAAGCACAGTACTTTTATGCGGTAATGCAAGAAATGCCTTGGAAGTGGAGTGGGGGACGAAAGCAAAAGAAGAATAAAATCTTAGTCTCAGTCTAAGTTCAGCTAAGATGACGAGCGAAAGTGTAGGAAGAAAGAAGAAATGAAATAGAATGTAATGTCAAGTGCTAGCAAAGAGGAGAGAGACAGAAAGAGAGAGTGAGAGAAGGAAAGGAGGGGAAACGTAAAAAGAAAGAAAAAGCATCTAAACTAAAGTAAAAGGAAGGTTTTCATCGATTCCCGTTTTCTCTCAAACGAAGTCTTTTACTGTGTATAAAAGTAGAAAGGGCAATATTCTCTGCGTAGATTGTGTGTGTGTGTATGTGTCCCTCACATACATAGGTTTTCTTCCAAATGCAAGGAGGAATACATATAACTAAAACGCGGTTAGACTTCTTGACTTTGTAAAACCCGTGGCGTGGCTGAGTGACTGTATGCAGTGTGAGACAGTGCAGTGGAATGAAAATTAATCTGAGTTTAATCTCCTATGAAAATTTGTGGATTTTCTGGCTTACCTCTTAAGGAAAGTCAGTCTTCACATAATTATAACATATTCATTCCTCCCTCAATTTATTTCCTATTATACACGTTTAACTATCTGTTTAAAGTTTGATGAAAAGCGTTTCTTACGTTGTCGGGGTTTATGTGTCTAGAATTATAATGGGTGTGGTGCTAGTTGGGTTTCTTGGTTAGTTAAAATCTGTTTAGAAACTCTGGTGCTGCTGCTCTTGCATAAATTATTATCGGAGCTTACTGTTAATTAAGTTTGAAGTGCATAGACAAGCGCTTAATTTAACATGCAACAATACGTAATTGGTTTTAAAGCTGTGTAAAAGGAATTTGCTCGATACAGCATACTTATACAAAACAAACAACTCGAACAGTAATATGCATGAATTCTTTTCGTAATTCGCACCATGCTACTGAATACTTATACTGAAGGATGTAGTATTATTGTACTGTGCCTTGTTGTTGGTTTCCCTCTGAAAATGATAGCGTCGAAAACGAGTCATAGTTGGTAAGTAGCGGTAGTAGTGGGGGTAAGAGGATGAGGAATGTGAGAGATCGCTTTTGTATCTCAAGTAGTGTTGTAGACACAGACATAGGGAGAGAAATGCTGTGTTCCGTCAACGTGTAATGTGTATACACAGCAAAAGCGAGAGTTCAATGGCTGCGTAGTGAAAGCAGAATTAGGTCGTGGAGAAAGATGAAAGCGCGTTGAAATGAGAGTAACTTTGGTTTATGTTTGCTTTCCGTATGGAAAAACAAAAGTGGATGGAATTGGAGGAAACAACCAAGCGAGGTATCCTGTGTTTATAAATAGTGTGTAATATCTCCCTTGTCTATATATTGTATTATAATCCTATATGCACGTGTCTCTGTGTTTCAACTTTCAAGTTAGTGGAAGAAAGAATATTATTATATATGCTGGTTGGAAACTGAAAAGATCTATGGCACTACTTCGACTGCTGTGAGTGCTATGTAGATGAATTACTGTGAATCTTGTGATGTAGCTAAAGTCAAAGTATGTGAAATATTAGGTGAGCATCTGGATTGTGTTCCACGACAGCTTACAGGTATGAGTAATAGTTGAAAATGAAAAGAAAATGAAACTAAATGAGGCGTTTCTCATTAAAAAACATGAGGGTCCAAAGTCCATAGTGCAGCAACGTCGTGCAAGTGTAATTAATTTCTTTGCGTTTGTGAATTGTACTCCGTTTTGTTTGTATGCATGAGCGTTGAGAAAGTGCTCAAGAAATCACTCGTTTTCGCTGTTTTCTGCTTTTTCAAACAAAAACACATTAAAAAACCGAATGAGCACTCAAGTGAAGATTAAACTAAAGAAAATGAAAGTGAAAGCAAGCCTTGTTTTCTTCACATTGTTAATAAAATATAAAATTGCTTTTTATTCATCTGTATTAAACTTTTTGGCGCATACTGTCTGCAAGCTGCAACAAATGCTTTTGCTTTGTGCCTTCTTCCTACCTACTTAAATGGATTGCGTGACTCAATGTAAATTTAGAAATTACTTAAACGCGAAAAACTAATGAAATGTTTGTTTCTTTTTTAATTTCAGATCTTCCCATCCTATTATCATTTTGTGCACCGGAGAGTTACTAAACGATCCGTCGAACCCAGTCACGAATATCATGATCGTCTGTCTGCAGAGCCCGAGGTGAGTGAATTGAGTAACGTACATTTAGATCCCGTTGTTGCAAAAAAGGGGAGCTGCTTTGCATTCATGTATGTGTTTCCACTTTAGACTTGTAACTTATAACACTAGCACCTTCAAGTACACACCAAGTATATACAGAGCTGTAGGCCTTTCCTGTTGTAAATTATGTTCATATAACTTCCCCATTCCATGGTGTTCTTTAATGTGTTGGGTTTGTACTGTACTGTAGCAGCACTACTACATACAGCACAAGTAGAAATAGTAACTGCAGATATTGAACAACTTAGAAGCTTTGGTTGCTCTGGATTCTTACTTTGTTAGTGGGGACGGCTACATGCATAATAAAATGTAGACTCCTTCCACACAGCGTGCATATATGAATAGAAATGGAATAGGGTCAGACGAGTTTACAAGAGAAACGGAAGGAAGACTCGAAGAGCTGTGCGACCACATATATATACACGAATCGAGTTCCTACGAGTACGACTGCACTAGTACTACTAGTACGTTTCGCATTGTAGATTTGTCGGCTGAGAGTAAGGAGATTCCATGTGTTTGTGGATCTGAATGCAAATAGAACACAGTTGACTCAGCCTTACCACATTTCATTAGTGAGGAATTCCATTTTAGAATTAAAGTCGTCATAATTTCTCCCTTGCCGCTGGCTTCTTACAATGTACATAATGCAATACCATGCCAAATCGCATAAGTTGTGAAATGTACATAAGTAAAGTAGCTACATACGTAAGTAGACATACATACATAACATACATACCTACATCCGTTTTTGTGATGCTTTCACTTCTATGTATTAATTTGAAAAAGAATAAGAAAGTTAATATGTGCGTTAATAGTTTGCTTTGGCTAAGTTTGCACGGAAGCAAGTGTGGTCTTTGGTCTACTTACAACAAGCACCATTTATAATTTTCATTTTCTTGCCTCCTCACTTCACTCTGCTTAATCTTGGATTTTCCAATTAGAGATGTTTTCTTGTAACAGGCAAATACCCTCTCATAAACAATGGAATTAATGCCTAAGGTAGCAAAAAGAGCATTATTGTATTTTGCGAAAATTAAATGTAGCTCTCCCTACATTATACATTAGATAGGGCATCCTATACAACAACACATTAACAGTATTAATTTAATTTAATTTCCTAATGTAGGTACATAAGCACTCTCATTCCCGTGACATAACCTACATATTACATTTATTTATTAAGAAAAGTTTTAACTTTTTAAACCGGGCAACCTTGCTCAATTCTACTTGTATCGTATCCTATTAGCTTTATGGCTACTATGCACCCTGAAATCCTGGTTGGAGCGATAAAAGTTACTTCGCTTAAAAGTTACAGCTTACTAATATGTGATATTTAAACTTAGCAAAGAAACTCGTGGTAATTTTTTTCATACTATGTGCAGGTGCGATGGTTGCAGCAGCAGAAAGCTAAAAGAAGAAGCAAGAGGGACTTTATGTCATTTAGCTCCTCTGCATTGTCCTCTCCACCAAAAAATTCAGGAAGACTGCGCTCTGCTAGGAGATCAAGAGCTGTTGCATTTAACGATCCTCGGTGGCCAGCAATGTGGTACTTGGTAAGTTGCAAAGTTTTCTCGCATTTATTCTACCATTATACACAGGAATACAGGGAAATTGGATTTCGTCGTAAAGAAATATGTTTGCCCTGGCTCTGAGGTAGAAATACTACGTTTAGTAAAACTCTAACTCTCCCCGTGTAGAGTTTCATCTCTACATTGAAATTAATAAATGGTCAAGTAAAAGTTTTTTGTTGATGTGCATTGTGCGTGGTGGATAATATAGGGGTTATAATATAAGTAGTTTATACGAGAACTAGAACTGGAATCGTTGAATCATAGTAATCACTAAAGTCCACTGAATGATGGTGCTTAGAACTCTCATGTGTACAACTAGAGGTACTCTGACGGCTGGACGTTTGAGATATGATGTCTGGGAGTTTGAAACTAGACATATTGTACAAGTATCCGTTTGAGTTATTGTAAATGGAGAAGAATGGATACCAAATCGTAATCTTCGTAATAGAGTTGGAATACTTTTCCTAATGTATACTATAATAACTTTAATACTTGACCTGTGCGGGCCAAATTGCAATTGATTTTGATGAAATAAATGGAATGAGTGAACCAAATACAACTCAACCGCAGCTCGCTCGTCTCACAATTCGTTCATATATTGGCTAAAGTACCTATACAATAAATGAGGATCTCTTTGATATCATATAGGTACTTGTATACTGCACTAATACATCATATTATAGGTACTACATAAAACAGTAGTAAGTAGAGTACCTACTACAGCTGGACTACTAAATATAAAATTGGTGCTATCAAGAATACGCTCGACATCGAATTGGAGTACCTACACAATGCAAACTCTGATAATATTATCAGCAATGTAGCAATAATGGGGAAAACCGTGTTATCCAGCTGTATAAAAGTAATAGTAGGTCAAACGGGTCTTGCTAAACGTGAAATCAAACAGAAAGACTATAGGTATATTTAATAATAATATAAGTGCACATGTATAGCCTGCAAGCAACTACCAAAAAGGACTTTGTAAACTAAGCCAATGTGAACGCTTCACTTCCATTCCATCTTCATTCAACACTAACACTACTACTACTTGCTTGCTCACAATAAATAAACGGAATAGCTAGTTCCATTTCAGACAGCAGGACTTAGTATGGGTGTGCTGTATATTTCATAAGTGCAACGGACAACGAGCATACTCTACAGTGTACACACACAGCGAATCTCGCAATGAAATGAGTCGTTTTTCTACTCTGCGTCAACGAATGTGTACGAACGAGTCAAGTCCAATGCTAGCTAAGAAATCGGAAGAGCGGAATAACGCAATGTTTATGAGCATCTTGATCCTGCTGAGAATTTCATTAAGTGCACAGAGTCGTCTAGGGCACTTTGACTGTTTTTTCTATCTGTCGTGTCAACTTTTCGTTTCAGTCCCTTGCAGCAGCAAGAGCCAAGTCAAGATGTAAAGAAATATAGTGCTTGATCTTCCTTACATATTATAAGGAAGCGCAAGACGTACATTTTCTAAGTATCTCCTTTCTGCGATTCCCTGTTTAAAATACCAGAATTTGATATCTCCACGATCTTTTGGACGAGCAACAATAATATGATTGTTACCAGAAAGCAAGTATTGCATGAAATCTTTATGAGATCAAATGCACTGTTTGCCTAATGCTATTTTAGGTATTCTGAAGTTACTTTGTGTGTTTGTAAGTAAGATGCTTTTATTTATTTGTAGTTGGTATAGTATATGTAGGGTGTAGAGTGCATCAGAGTTAAAAGATAATGTAATAATGGTATACTGCGTGGTTTATGTGTGTATAGATTATAGTAGAGTATCTTTAATGTATTAGGTAAGTGCTTTAGTGTAAGTATCTGTATGTACTTAGGTGTATGAATGTTTGGGAATAATAATATGTTTTGTTTGCTCGATCTTTGACCTGGTTGGACTGAGATAGTTCTGTGTTGTTGTTTTGATGCGGTGAGATGGGTTTCTAAATGCAGTTCTTGTATAGTTGTTTGGCAACTCGACTGTGTGTCTCCGTTTTGATGTGCTGTCCAGAAAGTAGACTGCATCATATTAGGGAATATAATATTAGCGTAGACAAGTTTTGCTATCGTCTGAGTTTTGAGAAATGCCACGAATACAACTACAACTGAACTACACACTACCCACGACGGCGATAGCTCTTGATTTCCCTTTGAGATTGTTCCGGAGTTGCCTTTCGAGAGAGTGTCGCCAAAAAAGAAATGTCTGCTGCAAGAAGGAACGTGGAAAACAGTTCTGGTTGCTGGATAGGAGTCCTAGTACTAGTACAGTAGTTGTTTTGTCGTTGTAGGGTGAATTGACGCTAACAGAAGCTGATACTATGCAAAACATTAAAAGAGTATGTACGAAAGGAGTTTAGGGACAGATATATGGGTTCTTCTTTGTCGTTTCGTTCTTTTCTTGTTGTACTATGGTGTGTTTGTGTTTTTAAGTGTGTTTGTAGTGTGGTAGTGAATGTGAGGGCAAATATATAGAGCTATATATTATGTGATGTATATGTTAGACTAGAGTTTGTATGTGATGTGATGTGATGGGCCTACGAGGACTAGAAGTAGGGACAGAGCATGTAGATGCAATGTTGTTTGAGAGAAGCAAGTAGTGAGAGAGAGAGAGACAGAGGCTGTACTGTTCGAAAAGGAAGTCAGAGTTAAAATAGCGAATGAAAGTGAGCTGGTGAAAGTGTTTGGTTTGATCTAGTTTTGCTTTCTTTACTTCAGCTAAGAACTATCTTGACTTTGCTTCTGGGCTTTAGTTCTTATGGGTTGAAAACTGTAACTACCACAACCAGAGAGAGAGACATACAGGAATACTTACTCTATACTCTAAATACATACACATTTTACACATACACATTTATATATTATATATAGCTAGAGTTTCTACACGAAAGTGCAATAGTAGGGTTGCTATTAAAGAAAGCAGAAAGAGCCAAGGAAGCTTTCAAAGTCTGAAGCAAGACAGAGTCGATAAGAGGTGTTTTATGACATAAAATAGCAGGAAGGGTTGAAGGGTCACATTTAAAATCGTATTCTAGGGCTGATTCTCATGCATGGCGAGCGATGATTATTGATTGGATTCGGTTGAAAGTCGAGCTTAGAATTTCTATTCTATTCAAACGGACGTTGCCGATTCCGTCATGGTTCTAAGGATGAAACTTGAATTTCGTACGTACAACTAGTAAGTCAAATGTTCTGCATATGGAAGAATAGAAGGAGTATACAGAGAGTACAGAGGAAGGACGAAAAGACGGAACAAGTTTATTCTTCTTCTTTGCTATCTCACTGAATCCTGTTATTTTTACATGCATGTGCCTTGTCATGTGTACATATATGTATGTGGAGTCTTTATATTATAATAATATATTATATATATAAATTATCCTGATAAAAACTGTGTATGCAATTGCATGTATAAATCTATATTAGGCCTGTTGTGTATAACCTACCTTGATGTTGATATATTATGGAAGCATTCGTATTTTATACTTTGCATAATAATACTGGTATGGGCGGTAGTTTCCGTCTTAAGTTGTCTTCTAGATAAATTTTATTACTATTATATCTGCATGTGAACAAGAGGCGATTTTCTGTTATTTTAATGCTGAGTTGCAAAGTCAACTTGGCAGTTATTCACTTAGTTCGATATGTACACGAAAAAGCTGTATATACATACACCATGAAAGTTTTATAACTTAAAGCCTGGTGGTTATGTTTGTTTGTTGTAGTAGAAGTAGTAGTAGATTCTCATCAAGTCAGACCTCAAAATTAACTATGCATAGAAACATAAATTATTTCATGTGTAAGCATTTTCGCTGCTCTATTTGTTAACTTGATATGACGAAGAGAAATAGTTTAGCATTTACTCGGGGCTGTCAATAACAGTCTCAGTCGTTTACATACATACGGCGACATGGAGGGAAAGATTTTCTGAGAAAACATTTTTTGGTTTTATTGATGGACACAGTATTCTGTAATGTTGATTTAATTTAGGACAACTATAAAAGTTTTTTAGTTTTTGTAATTTAGATACTCACTTATTTTCTCTTTATGTGAGCAAATACACGGCATAAGGTAAGAATAATGACATATCCATTTCTACTAATGCCTTTTTGACGGAAAATAAAACGCTTCGAAAGTCTAGAAAATACTTACTCAAGTTGTGATCCAATTTAGTAAGTCTGTCTACCATCACCAGTTTGGTCTACATTTGCACTTTATTGCAAAGAAATGCTCACGAAGAATAACTCAAAAAGAGAGAAAGTTTTTCCCTGGCCAACACCACCTGGATGACGTTGACGAGAAACAGAACTTCATGACTGCCGAAAAATAGATAGGTCTAGGTCTGAAACTATGTCGGCCAGACCAAGGTGTTCATATATCATTGGAAAACTTACAACCTCCTATTACTATGTACCATTTATCGTTTCTTGCACACACACGACTTTCACTAGGTATTACATTCTATGTAGGTCTTCACGAACGACCGTGAACGTAAAGCATTTTTATCGAATTCCATAATGTTTGTGACGTATCCACTAAACTACCCAAGTTGCTTTAGTTTTCCCGACTTTTGATGTGAAAATGGGAAACGATAGTGTTGAAACGTTCAATCTTTGTGAAAATAAGTTCTGTCAAGCGAAAAGCAACCCAAATTCCTAGTAGTTTAAAGCATAGTGTAGGTATGTCATTTATGCTATACAGTAATTCTCATTTTTTTCCTAATTATGTAGTATTTAATGCATGTAGTAGGTGTAGGACGGAATACAAATTCGGATTTATTAGGTACTCACAAAAAAGTGACAGTGATAAAAAAGTTGTAGTTGATGTTCGTATAGAAAGTGTAAACTAGTGCTGCTGCATGGTAAAAGTAGTCCAAGTCTTATTAAGTCCTTGTGTAATGCCTTCTGTATAAAAGTTTGCTTAAGAAATGAAGAAATCGTTAGTTGCTAAGTAATTTCTTGGCGAATCTCTTTGTATTTGTTTCGCTGTATCTGGAATGTGACTTGATTTGAAGTGACGTTTTGTGTTGTGTCTAAATAAGCCTATCTGTAGTTATTCTTGTAAAAGCTCAATTCCGCTACACAACACACGCGCTTACGTAATACAGAAGCATTTGAGAAAGAAAATTGCGTTGTTAGATGAAAAGAAGGATTTAGCAAAAAGTCGAAAGCAATGCAAGAAAGAGTTTGCTGTGCTCCTGTGTGTGTTTTCGGAAAACCAGTCAGCAATACAAAACACAACAGAGCAGCAAAAGCAATAGGAACAGTCGAAAGTAGCATTCAATCGTCTGGTCAATGTTTTCATCCCAATCTGAAAGTTTTTCCGTGAAGGAGTTGAGGAAAGACAGATAAAGTGAAGTCCAACCAACACAAACACATACACAGATATATAGTCGTACCTACATAGATTCTTTCACATGTGCTTTGGTTTCTTTTCACAAGTATTCGGATGGTCTAATCGTTCCGAGGTTTGAGGGTGGATTGCATGCTTTTTCTTCTCTCTCTCTCTCTCTGTCTCGCTTCCTCTCTATGCCCAAAAAACTGTTATGGGTCGTTGTCACGCTATTTCGAAACTTTTCTCGGCTCTTGTGTTCTTTATTTTGTGTAGCTACCTACACTCGACTACCACAAACAGTGTGGGTGGTCTCTACTGTATTCCCGTTTTGTGTAGGTATTCTATTTCCTCCATTTCCTAGTTGTGTTTGTATATAAATATGTAGCTATGTATTTGTTACTGCGTGTATTTGCGTGATGGTATGACTTTCACTGTGATTGTAATGATGTTGCTACTGTGCTGCTGCAATTCTAGCGAATGTGACTTGACTACATCATCTCATTGCATCCACGTGTAGTGCACCTACTGGCCTGGCAATGTAACACAACGTGTTGTTTCCTCCATATGGCTATGGATTTTCAGTTTGTTGGTTTGCTTTGATTTTCCCCGTGTATGGAAGTATACAATATACATGCACAGCACTTGTGTGCACTCCGAATGCATAGAAATAGCAATCTCACATAAGTTTCATGATTTCTTTTTAGGTTGAGGGAGGTTACTACAGCAAAGCAGTAAATACGCTTGCATTAACGTACACTCTATACGCTTTCTGAAAAGGAAAGAGCAAAAGCAAAGAGATTGCTGAATTCCACATCAACTTACTCTAGTTTCCTTGGTTGTTACATAGTTGTTGGTACACTAACACTTCTAGTGTAGTGTCTATACAACGATAAAGTGAAGCAGAAACAGTGTGGTGTTTTGTGTTTGCAAGTGAACCCTCGAAGGAGGGTAGGGTGAAAGAAAGGAGAGACGAGTAGGAATTGAGCCAAGTCTTTCTTTCTTTAGTTGCTGTAACTCATCGTAGAGCTATAACTGTAACTGTAACTCAAAGGCATCTCCTCTCCTGTCATTATGATTGCCTGCGTAAGTTTGGATGATGAATAATACGAGTGCTGTGTGTCCCGACAAAGCGTAAATATTCTTTACTCCTTTCCTGCATTACGAGACGACGATTTTCCGCGTTCTCTCATTTTGTTACTAGTAGACCTTATTGATGGCAAGTATTTCTTTACCCTCACGACTAGTATGCACTGAACTATACGTGCAATAGAGCTCTACATAAGTGTGAGCGTAAAGGATGAATGAATGGAGACTGGCTGTCTCAAAGAAAAAGGGTTTTCTTCAGTCTTGCTTCTGGGAATTGTGTTATGCTAGTAGTGTGCTATGTAGTAATATGTTTGTGTGTGCCATTATTAATATTCGTAACGTATAGGTAGGTAGGAATATAGCATATGTAATGGGAATACTGTGCATTTTGAGTTTACAAAGCTGTAAGACGGGATAATTTGATTCTGTAACACTTTTTTCCCTTATTGGATGTCTCAACTACTACTCAGTGCTTTTAAAGTATTTATAAGATTGGTTGCTTGTACAGCCAACAGCCATTTGTATACTTTGATTATTTATGTACTTGGTGTAAGTATATAATGTTGAATCCTTACAATGTATAAGTAATATATATGCATGTAAGTACTACTGTGTATGTGTGGCAGTATCTCGATTCTAAGATAGGGAAAGCAATTTAACTGTCAGCTGCTTGATTTCTTGTGTGTTATGTTCCATATATAGGGAAGTGTGTTGTCTAAAATGTTTATAATACTTTTTAATAAATGATGGATCTGGGAGTAATCGTTTCATTTCGAAATAAATGATAAATGTGATCGTTAGCCTTTGGCAGTCGTTTATAGCGGCGTAAATAAAGCGTATCATAGAGAGGACGCCCATTGAATTACTCGAGATCATTGCTTACTTCAAGGATTGCGTTATTGCGTATACATACACACTAAAGATCATTGTGATAACAGAAGGAGGCAGAACGGGAAACAGGATCCGAGTCATGTGTTTTCCTGATACTCTTTTTCCTTGCTGCGATTTAGTGGGGAAGTCAAACTTTTTATTTGTATATTCAACAGTATTGCTTTCGCTTAAGACTCAGAAGCTCTTTGATTGAATGAATAAATAGAAATGCAAGAAACTTGAGACCTGAAATCCAAAAGAATTTAGAGTTTGCTCTTTAAATAATGTCTATACATATACCTACCTATCTTTATGTATTTACTTATTTGTTGCATTATTATAGTACGACTCTGTAACTGTTGTTTGTGTGTACTAGTATGTAGCTACTTGTACATTATACGCTACATAGTAAAAAGGAATCGCCCGGCAGAGTAACTTGTTAGTAGTACGATAAACTAAATAAGCTTTTCTGTGGGGAGTAAAATAAAGTCAGAGCAAACGTTCGGCTTAGCGAAAAGGAAGCAGAGGATCGAGACAGCAGCAGTGGAGCGCATAATACTTTTGGTATTTGCTATATTATAGGCATATAAATACTCTGTGTGTGTACTTTAGTGTTGTCGATGCTATACCCTTCGTTTTACGTTACATTGTATAATGTTATGCTTTGTATAATAATGGTGATCCCGCTATATGTTGTACACTAGTATACATACATGTATGTCGTGAGTATGAGGAAACTAGGGTAGCTTGTCGGTGCGGCTCTCTAATGGAGAAATGTTTTCTTTAGCTTTTTTCACTTTGCTCCTCGTTTTCCTCTTGTCTTAAATAAGAGTTCTGCTTGCTCTGGATTCAACCATGGTATAGTGTGTGTGTGTGTGTAGTGGGGGATGCTGCTGCTACTTTTGTGCATTTTATACTTTAGTATAGTAGTAGTGGTTTATATGTGCTAGGAAGGTTTCATTGTGTGTTCCTGTAGTGTGTGTACATACTGTGTATATCCTGCACACACACAGTGTATTTTATGGCGAACATACAAGTTAGTGCTACATATCAGAGAGTCTAACAATAGAATATGAGCCAGAGACGAAATAAACCAAGTTTTCCTTTTGTATTGCCCCTTTCGCTTGGATGTCTATCCACACTTTAGGGAAATCCAGCACTCTTTTCTGCTTTGTTCCTCTAAGTAACTCGGAACACTGCAGATGCATATATAAGATTGGCTGGGAAGTGCAACGTCAATCACAGTTGAGACTCCGATGGGACGCATCTATTTGGGCCAACTGTAAACTATACTAGAGAGTAATATAGAACAAGAGGAAAGTGAGCAGACAATAAGCGACGTCTTTCTTCTGTGTGGCAACCAACTATTCTGTATCCAATTCAAGCATTGAGTGTTCAGTCAAGTTGATTTGCTTGTAAGAAGGGCCGAAAGGTTCAACTTTCTCATCTGACGATCACTTTGTAGTAGCACTACGATTCGCTTGCAACTTTCTTCAATAAGTATCGCTTTTTGAGAATCTTGTACACACTGGTCTTTCTATGGAAGTAGTCGCAAGATTTTTAGTAGGACCAACAGATTCTGTGTGTGTAGACATACTACATTATGTTGTATGTAGGCGTAAGGTATTATAGTATGGATGTATAATATGTATTGTAGTTGTGATGCCGCTTTGCTGATGTTGATACGAAAAGAGATACTGGAGATACTTGAGTTGAGTGTATTGCTCCGCATCGATTGTATTACCCTGGGATTTACTAGTATTTTTTCTCAACTGGATCTTCTGTAGTTCACCTAATCACATGGATTTCCATGCAATTCTAAGTCTGAGCTCAAGCTTGTGTCTTCACGTGAGTTAACTAGAGTTAAACTTGAGTTTAGATCCACAGAGATACATTTGTTCATGTACCTACTAGTATACACATAGCTCTCTCACACAATCGCACTCGACAGTTTTTTCATCAATTTAGTCATTGGTTTTTTATTGACTGTTCTTTTATCCTTCTCTGTTGTTTTTATACAAAGTGGGAGTTTCAGTACTTAAATGAAAAGAAATCGACACTGATGGCTAGAAAGTCAAAGAAGTTCTTGTTGACTGACATGGGGGAGGACAGTGAAAAAAATTCATTAAATCCAACTTCTCCTTGTTACACTCCATCTTCCTTTAATGTCTGCTTGTGTGTGTTCGTTCTTTTTGTATTATTCTTCCAGTGTGTTTCCTTTGATTGATTCTACTAACCATTATATACCTCTAATGCAATGTATACATAGCACTACCTACTACTGTATGTGACTGTATTAGTACATAGGCACTGCTGGTTTGGTTTGTAATAGATACATTACTCTATAGTAGGTATAGTGAGTTGTATGTGAGCCAAGAAAGGTTCACTCGAGTTGAATTGAACTGCAGAGTTGGTAGAGAAAAGAGAAACAGTCCATGATGGTTGTGTGTGTGTGTTTAGCAGTACTGTATTGAATTGTAGATATCGTAACGTAAGATATTACGGCAAGGGTAGTTTGTTGCACCCATTTGTTACCTTAATTGCCCACCTACATTAGCCAGGTTGTGTAGCACACAAGACCATTCTTCCCATTAATACTCACTTAGGAAAGGATGTTGCCTTTTCTGTTTTGTTAATGCATTTACAAGAATATAGCTGGGATTTCATAAAGTCCGTGTAGTTGTAAGAGTACAAGAGGGCAGGATCACGTAGCATATTATACCTAAATGCCTTCCTGAACATTTTGCTGTATTCACGTCCGTAGTTCTGTTGGTGTAGTCGACAGATAGATTCAGTAGTGCAAAGACTTATTGTATTTATGTAGGTTTGTATACATAGTCTTACTTTTGTTTTGTTCCACTAGAGTGTTGTAAGTAGTGTATGCTATTAGTATACATACACGTTCGTTCTCTGCTCATATAAATATAGGCTGTGGAGTACTAGTTAATGTTGCATTGCATAGTGGTAGTAAAAGCGTTGTTTTGTAGCTACTAGTCTCATTTTGTCCAAGACTTAGTTTATTTACTTTGTAAGTGTTGGTTAAGGATTTACTGGAATGTTTGTAGACTGAGGGCACAGCGGTGCTGACGCTGCTTAGTGAGTGTAAGTGAGAAAAGTTTTCGAACGTACAGAAGCGAAGCGTTGTGTAGTAGTAAGAGTAATACTGTGGTGTACTGCGTTCCAACTAAATGTTCAAAGATTTTCGATTTTTTACTGCAAGACACACTCAAGACTCAATGGTAAATATGAAACTAGTATATCAGTAGGAAGTAGGAACTATGCAGTGTATGTATTAGTAGTACTGGAAGGTTTAAGTTTGTTTTACTTTGTGGAGGAACACAACACATACACAAGAGGTTTTTGACCCACTTAAAATGAGTAGTATGCTATACACACTCAACAAGATTTAGGATAGATTGTGGTTTCTAGTGACGATGAAACATTATCTGGTATTTGTTTCTAATGTCATTATTGGGTGGGGTTAGTTACATTTCCACAGTCTAGTACAGTAGTTTTGTAATAAATGTTCCGAGCAATTAAAGTGTCTGCAGTCTGCCTGCAGTTCATTGCAACCTGCGCATCATTTAATTTCTTTTGTGTTGTGTTGACATAAAAGGGAAAAATATTCTGTGAATTTGCTTAAAGCAATTTTTCGCTTTTGCCCAGATGTTTGTAATACTAGTACTCAGCGAAAGTGGGTATGCGGTTAAGATTTGTATTAATGATCACAAGAGGGTTGGTGAGCATACAGCTGCATTTTGTTATTCTCTTTGTGAAACAATGGAATGTAAGTTTATCCGAGTTAAGGAAGTGAAAGTTAAATTCCCATTGTGTAAATATGTAGCCGCTTATGTTGCACTACTAAATGACTAAGTGAGCAAGTCGCTCTTTGCTAATTAAATTTAAATTTACGTTGAACAGAATGTTTTAGGACAGATAGCATCAACATGCTTAAAAGCAAGTCTGAGAGAGAGAGAAGCTTAGATTGTATAGACAGCAGTTAGCGAAATGAAAACGAGACGTAGCGTCAAATGCAGTGCTCAGTTCTCAGAGTCTGAGTTTGACTGGACATTTTACCAGGAGGAGTAGCATTCTAACTCGATTGACTTAATTTAAGATGTGAATACTGATGAGATGAGATGGAATGGAGACAAGGCCACCTAGAGTCGTTGTCGTCAGCTTTGTTGCCCAAATGCACAGTACCGCTATTCTAACAAAATCTAAAGAAGGTTGTACACGTCTAAATCTAAAGGGAATACTAATGTTTGCCATGCATCCCCACTCAACACTGCTGAAAGTCATTCTATCTGTCACGCGTAATTCGAATTTCCGAATTCCGACTAACGACAAGTAGGATTGAATTTACGCCTAGTAGTCTTTGATTAGTTATCTGGACAAATTGAGAAGCTGTTCGGAGGAGGGTATGAAAAGACAAATAAATATCCTCCATGCAGTAGCTTCATGTCCCAGCCCAATTCATTCGAAAAACTACTAGCATTTACTATGTATAGGTATACTTATGGGCAATCTAAAGGAATTTCGATACAATTGAAAAGAACGTACCTAGGTAGACTGTAAATAAAAAGACTTTGATGGTTCCATTAGTATTAGTAGTGTAAAGCCCAGTGAAAGGAACTGAAATTAATGAGGTAGGTATTCACCTCTTCAATTTTCCATCTCTGCAAAACGCTACACCTTTCACGTACATTAGTTTAACTTATAACTATATAGTCCTTTTATGCCTGTGAGTTACAAATAGCAATGTTTTCTCTGATGCGTCCTAATTCGAAATGAATGAAAGGATTTTTCACTTTGAAAGTACTACACACATACCTTGCAAAAGGCTAATGTAGCTAAGTACCTAAGTAAAGTATGTATGTACTTAGAATACTTGTACTTATATCAAGGATTTTAACACGAAGAAGATAGAGATAGGTATTACGTTGTAATAGTAAAAATAGTTGTACCTAGTTGGACACGTGGAATAGCATATCCCTGAACGTATATCAACGTGAATCATGATCTTGAGCATCATCATTACTTTCGGAGGGCAGCATTCATTTGCGCAGCAAATTCGAGTGAGGAAATAGAAAAGAAGAGAAAGTGAGAAGGTTGAGAAGAAAACAAAAGGACGTTCTGTTAGCAAACTGAGAGAGAGAGCAGCTATTTCTTTTTTGCGTAGTTTTTCTTGTCTGTCTACTTGAACACTTTGTGGCGTAGTGTATCAAGTGTGTGTATAGTGGTCGACCTATATGTGCGTAATGTACAACCGTGGTGCATCAGGGAACCCAAGGAATGAGCATTAAGTAAAGTGAAACATGGTTGTTGTAATTTTGTAGGGTTGGAGTGTGTAGTGGCAGCAATAAGAGTGTGTGGTGCGGTGGTAGTGGCCGTAGTGGTGGTGACTAAGGGATAGAGGAGAATAATGTAGGAGTAATAATGTAAAAATTTGCTCAACTAGAGTAGAGAGGCGTGTATAGTCTGAGGGAAGAGGAAATAATGCATCGGGCGGGCGGCTTTCTAGGTGCTATATTGTGTGGAGCTGAAGCGTTTTGTCTTCTCAGTTCACGGTGGATGGTTTTGTACAGAAAAGCATAGCGGTGTTGTTGGATAACTTGAGACGAAACCCATTTCCTTGTGCCCATCATCACTACATGAATTTCGGAGCAATGTCCCTATAGCTTTCATACTATATGTTTATGTGATGTGATATAATGTTAGACGACCACTACAAACTACTCAGCAATACAAATAGAACGTTGTCTCACTTCTACTACGCTACAACAGACACATGAAGCTTTAACCAGTGTCAGTGTCTATTTATAGGAAAATGTATGTATGTGTGGAATGTATGAGGAAGAAATAGTGATATTATGTTATCCTATATATTTTTGTCAGAATGAGTCAGGAAAGGAAGAGGAAGACGTCCATAGGATATAGAAGCAGTTCTAGGAGCAGTAACGAATAGGAAAAGAAAGTGAGGAAAGTGCAATGAAGAAAAAGTAGAGAAAGGTCTCATTTCGGTCACACTTAGACGGAGACCGTATATTTCCTGTTGGTTATCCTCATGTGTGCTATAGTGTTGATGTGGGTTGTTACAAGGATAGAATGAATGAGAAAATCTTCATCCTCAATCTCCTCTCATTTCCTATACAATACAGAAAGTAGTTCAACCATAGAATAGTAATACACCTTGTGCTGTTACGTAACTAGTAGTAGTGGTAAAACTAGGACGTTTATTTAGTGGCACGTTCGCAATGCACGCAAATACTAGTCTGTCGATAATAGTCAGACTAGTATGTGTTTAGTAGTAATGCGGTTGCTTTTCGCTACAAGTCCCTTCCCTACTACTCCTACTATGCTACAATCTACACTGTTACTATTTTTCCTACAACAACGTGACTGTGAGAGTGGCAGTACATGCATGGGAGACGAAGGAAGCGAATGACTATGAAGACAGTTGGCAATAGCTTCCAACCCGACTTTTCCCACACTTAAGCCAAAGACGTTTTAAGACACTCTTCTTCCTAAAGTACACAGATACCTTTATCTTCTTATGGCTCTTCCTATTCCCACATTATATAAGTATGAGTTTGTATATACGTGCCTTTGCCTTTAGTATATATCTGCATGAAAACAAGATATGGAGCATTGGTGACTGTAGTGTGTGTCCGTGTAAAGTAAGTGTCGGAAGGACTATTAGAGACAGAGTGCTTTATGTATTCTGGTTGTGGTTACTGCGAGAATAATAGGATCAAGAGAGTGTTATGTAAGTACCTTGCTAAATGTTGTGAGTGGGGGAAAGTCGATCTTTAAATATTGTCGTTTGGATTGAATGGCATTACTTGGAGCTGATTGCGAGGGTGTGGTGTGTACTAATAAAAGTACATATAAGCAGATACTAGCAAACATACAGCTTTAGCGAGTGATAGATTGAGAGTTGAATTAACTGAGGTTACCTAGCTTGACTTGGTTGTTGACCTGAATTAAGTAAATTTATACATTTAGGTTTACCTATAGCTCCCCCAGGAGTTTGTATTTTTACTGTACATGTAGGTATATCTAATCTACTAAATATTATATAAGTGTAACCATAACTTTCGCTAAAGTTAACCTACAGCTCTGTCTTGTATATTTCACAAAACATAGATCTATAGACTACATACAACACAGTCAAGCTTTTATTGTCTCTGCGTTCGTATTCAGTCTCAGTTGAGTCAATTCTGTATGCAAAGTCTGGTCTAAATAAGTTGTGGTTTATATTGCGGTGAAAGTTCAGAATACCTACGCATCTCGAAAAGGATCAGCTGGCGAAAGTGCTAACGCTTCAAAGTATGATGACACGCTCTTACAGCGCAGTAATAACCTGTCGTCTAAAGATGAGAAGTTTATTTCGGTAGCAGGAAGTGACATTTTCTCTGCAAAGGCTTCGCCGGATTATACAAACACTTTGAGATTAGGCATACTTAGCTGTGTTGAACACTATGCATGTCATAGTAAGTAAAATTTTATATATAGCTAATACAATATAGTGAAAACCCACATTTCTACTTAGATGTACATACAGATATGTCTAGCAACCAAAGAATTGTAGCTTATACGAAGGAAGAAGGCTAACTATTGCTCGAGTACTTCTATCTACCTCTTGGCTTTTGAGGTTTTCTGTGAGCAACGCAAAGCAACCACGATCTCCCTTCTGCTCTCGTGATAAGATTTATTTCTGTGGCTTGGCTGGCTACGTTTACGCAGGCATAAGAACGCATTGTCTCGCATCCTTCACGAATTTAATGGTAGACCCTAGTGCTGCACTGTATACGTCAATGCACTTGTGTTACCACGGCATGCACCGTAGAATTTCGGGGAAAGGTGTCAAGAGCCACGACAGTCACAAGAAGCAAGAGTTCACTGTTAATAGTCAAAGTGCAGCAGTAAATGTAATGTAATGGCAAAGTCTAAGTGGTGACCCTAAGAGACTTGAAAAGGAACGGGAGTGTGGCCTGGAGTATGACTTAGCATCAATTGTACACTTGCACTATACACTTCATAGATCTTGTGTGTGATTTTTTGAGAGTGAATGAAAATTGTGGACTCTGGGTTCACTTCAAATATCCTGTTGTAACACTTAAAGCGATGTGATGATGATCGTCCAAGAGCCTCAATTTCATTTGGTGATGGCATCACACTCACGGGTCATTTGCCATCCACTACTGGGAGAAAATGATGTGGACTTGCCTGGAACTTGATTTATTGTATTACACGTAGCAATTTCTTTCTGTCCTGACGAAACGTTCCTACCTACTTACTTTTACACTAGGTATGTAATATGTAACTATGTACTACTGTCCTAGCAGAGTCTTCTCTTACTGCTTTTTTAAGCGGCAGTAATAATAGCAAGAGTAATATTCTAGGTGGTAATAGCACACTCCTACTCTTTGCAGTCTATACCTCTAACTATAAGTATCATTTTAAATAGGCACTTACTATCATACATAACGTCTTTTATTATTATGTGTGTGTGTGTGTGTACGTTGTAATACCAATCTAAATTTATTACTCCTGCGCTTCCAATCTGTACTTCGCAATTTTACTCAATTTTTGTTGGCGTAGATTCGTAAAGCGTATATGTAGGTACGTATGTAATGTAATATGATGTTGTCGACTGTCGAGTCGTCATTGTAGGGGAGTGTGCTCATATAAGTGTGTAACTACCCTAATAGTGGGACATTGTGATGGAGCATTGCTTTCTTTTGCCAGAGGGAATAGAAAACACTGTAGTAGTTTCTACTTTTCTCCTAGTTGATCTATCAGAGTTCGTGTATATATGTAGGCTAGCGTATATAGGCTACCAAGAAATTAAAATTCTTGCAGTATACAAGGAATTATTATTGCAAGAGACAGTTGCAATTTATGGAGCAGTGCCCTACAGACAAGAACGAATGAATCGTATGAGAATTTTGGAACAAGGTAGTAGTTGTGCAGTGTATTGAATAAAAACTTAGAACGCCATGTCTGCTATCTTTTTGTGCTCGTAGATGTGTAAGTAGTGTGTATTTTTCTGATGCGGCATATTGCTCTATTTCTTGTTCTTCGTGCTTGTTTTGTTGCCAACTTAGTTCGTTTTGAGGAAATGTTATTTTTCTGTTTCTTGATAGTGCTTTCCTCTTATATTCAACTGGAAGAGTAGCATTGGAGTAGTTATAACTTGTGTAAATACTGCAGTGTACATCTGCAAGTGTCACAGACCTGAAGTTTGCCAGAGAAATTAATATTAGTGGAAAGATGGAGAGAAGGGGGCTTAAGTTGGAATCTTGAAATAGAAATCGATTAAATGAAGTATTGTAAGGAATTCATTCAAGTGTAACGAAGGCTTATGATTTCAAAAGGAAGAAATAGTTTGGTTTGAACGGGGATAAAAGGAATATAATAGTCATACTAGTCGTAATGTACTACTTTACTGTTAGTCGGAGAAGACCAAGCAAAGACATTCTCGTTCGTAGCAATACAAGTGTGTAGTACACACGCAATGTCGAAAGGAAATTGTTGTACCTACATACACCACACGTTATACTAATATTAAAAGTGGAATATAGTCACGTTGAATCATTGAATGCACTGTGGGAATGCAAGCGATGGGACAAGTTCAGGGCAATGGCAATATTCTGTTCTGATATTTAATAAGAGTACTATACTACCAGGCAGTCCAAGATCTACGCAGTCAACAGCAGGATTCACTTAACCACACCACACACCGTTCCAAATCTCTATGATTATTTTCTCTATACACCGTACATACTCATACATTAAGGTGCATTTTTACCAACGCGTCACTATATTATATGTGAACTATGTACCTAGGTAGGTAGTAGGTAGGTATAGATTCTTTTAGTGTATTGTATTCTTATTTTATGTATTTTCTGTATACCTATATATATAATATGTATACACAAAGGAGTCAATAAATACAATGTGAAGGAATAAGTGAAGCGAAGATGCAATATTGGATGTGAAGAAATGTAATGTGGTGCAAGTAACAGAAGGAGGGAGAAAGTGAGTGAGCAAAGGAAAGTAGCACTGCTAAAGAACTTGCTGGATTTGAGTTGGTTGCTGGATGGAGGTAGTTGTACAAGTAGAGATATTCATAATACTACAGATATGCAACTCACTATCACTATGGATAAGTACAATGTATGCTATGTATAATATAATATGTACAATATGACTTATAACAACTGTATATTCTTCCCTTGTACTATGTAGTTGTAGTACCTAGTAGCTTTAGCATCTGTATATGGCACGATGACAATGTGGTTGTTGTCGTTGCCTTCATTCTTATGATATTATCAGAGCTTAGCGTAAGCACTGGATTTTCTTAGTTCTCTCGTAGACTTTCTCGCATTGCTTGCCTCCTAGATGTATGAAGTGTGCTATCATCGGAGCATGGAGAAAGAGATGGTTTAGTTTAACTCGTCTTTATACACGTGCATAGTGGTTGGTTGTGTGGGTTAGTTGTTTTCTGCAGTTGCTTTGTTATTATGTTGTTGTAGAGTTAAGTTGGACTAGCAAAACTATGAGAATGAGACAGACATAGACAAGAGAAGCTGACTAGGAATTCACACAAAGTTTCACAGGACGCACAGGAAATAAAATTGTACAGCCGAAAGACTAGTAATGTTATAGACGTTTATTCATACGGCCTATTAGCAAGTCGTGGTACAAATGTCTGGCTGGCAATGGCAACGGCAATGGAGTTTGTTTAACTTTGCGTGTGCAAGTGAATGTCTAGAAGGAGCAAACTTATGGTAACTTGATGATGCATATATTATAATAATCATTTTTGTGCTATCTCTACAATATTATGTTTGTGTGCAAAATGTAGGATCATTATAGAGGTATGTTGTAAAGACCATATTATGAGTAGGTATGTGTGTTATGCATTTATGATGATGCAAGTTTTGAATTGTAAAATCAGCATAATATATTTAAGTAGGGATGTATAGTTAAGTTAAAATATTATAAGTATGTAAAGTATGTGAAGTAAGAAATTCTCAAGTAACATTATATAATATACACTGAAATTATAATACAGTGTCATTTGGATGTGGAGTGTTCTGGAAGAAGTTGAGAAAGAAATTTCGTCCTTAGATTTGTAGAGTGTATAGCGAATAAGATGAGAGCAGAGATTGAGGAATCTCGATGTCTGTTCAGAGTGAAGTAGAATATTTTTTGGGTAAATCTTATAAGTTGAGAAAAGGACGAACGAAGTTGCCATCGAAAGTTAAACCAAGTCACGGACTCGTTGAGGAAAGGAGTTTATGATTATTATGATGATGACTTAAAAGATGAGGATAATGATGATGATGATGTTACTGTATATCCACAGTCATGTTGTAAATGTTACCGCAAAGCTCGAGAATCCGCCAAGAAAATATTCCCTGCAATATCATCATACATATACATAGAGACAAGACATGTTCATCCTACAATACAAATTATTCTTAAGTGAATTCCTGAGCAGTGCATGAGAGACTGCACTACTTAAATACTACAATGCTCTTATTAAAACATTGGCATAACAAATTGCTGTTTGTTATTAACATTTATTCAGAACAATTAATGCGTGCCTCTTTAATTTCGTGTCTTGGGTTGAGAGAGAAAAAGAGTTTCTTTAGGTATAGGTACCTAGGTATTTTTTTTTTTCTTACACTGAGGAATTTTTAATTCCTTAGTGTAGGGACTCTCAGTTTACATATAGCCTGCAACACAGAACAGTATTATTTGACATGCCATATTATATTATTCAAACTCAGAGAAAGCTGCAGTGACTGTGTAGATATTTTAGTTTAGACTTGTAAAGTGTTGTGTGTATCTGTAGTTCGCTATGAATTCTGTTTTGCAGCAGTGCAGATGATTATAACGGGTGAATTCTCTGTTGTCTCGTCAATTAGTTCAACTATGTACATGGCACGACGACTTTTATATTTACATGTTCTCAACTGGGTGTCATTTTCATCATAAAATAAATGGTTTACGCTCTGGTTGCAAGTGGATGAGTATACATGCTGATGATTACTTGAAATGACTGTGTGTACGTTTCTGCAAGGGAATGTACACTATATGTATGTACTGTCCTGTCGTTGTACGTGCGTCATATCATGTAGGTATACTCAGTTTTAGTATGGAAATAATGTAAAGGTTCTGAGTAAATTGGAAACTACGACATGCTCGTACAAGGCTCTTTGTGCTTAACTGCTACAAATGCGCTCTCTGCGATAATGTAATGTAGCTTTTTGGTAGAAGAGCGGAAAGTCGTTGTGATGCAAATGAGGAAAAGTCGTGAAGTAGTGTCGCAATAGTATGTATACTAATTTTGTTAATTTTATTCTGATAGAGACATTCCTTTGCTCCGCAGAAAAGCTTATGAATGCCTCGTTACACAACTATGACAAATAATAAATAACATTTTTCCAACAAATTATGTTCCTGGAGCACGTTTACTATATAGAAGGAGCTAGTACTTATTTCTAATAAGTATTAAATAGATGAGTATCATTTATTATTATCTAATTTTGTAAGAAGTTGAGTATGAAAATGTACACTGTAAAAGTTAGTGTCTGTAGAATTGATTTTAGCTCGTGCTTTTGTTCGTTGTATGCATGTGGTTGTAACTAAACTCATTTAGTATGTATTTTACTTGCACGATACTCCATACATGATTTATATGATAAATAAGGTTGTGATGGAGAGGTGAAAGCAAAGAGAGTTCTCGCCTGACTAACTAATAATATGAGCGGTCCCGAATGAATTTCGCTTCCGCCTTCCCTGCATTATTTTGAATGAATGTGTTAACTGAATGACTTGCGGAAAAGTTGAGGGCGACATGATGATCGGATGAGGGAATGTTCCAGGGTAATAAAGTGAGCCAAGTAGGTAGTTTTCATTGTATTTTGATGAAGGATGAGTGAAGGGAAATGTTCTCAGCTTTCGATTACAATTTGTTGATATTCATAGTCACGATACTTGGCTCGTAAGCATATTAGTTTAATACCTCTACATAAGTATTCCTCTGCATAGAATACCTACCTATACAGTCTATTCATCAAATTGGGCTATTGACACACTTGCTTTCTCTTTTCCAGTCTATTACTAATATTAGCAATAATATTGTAATACATATCGTACATTACTACTATATGTATTAGTAAATGGTCTGGTCTGGTCTCATCCAGGACAGCCCGAAGTTTACACCAGTAAGTTGCAATAAGCTGAAAATGAAATTTCAGTCATCCAATAAAAGTACCACTTGAGAATTTCCTGTAGGAATACTTAAATACGTATATATACATACATAGGTGAATGGTATACTGATACATTTGTAAATTTATGGCTTTTCTCTTCATAACTGATGGTATTTCTACAAGGAAATTTATCATGGACGTTTCGTTATCATTTATAATAATGCATGCTGTGTGCACTTAATACATAAGTACCTATAGACTTATTTTCCATTTGTGCAGCGAGATCATCGTATTTTGAAGTGTTTACATCATCTCTCATCAGTAGTGCCCATAGTTGTAAACTAAATAGGTGTGGTCCCGCACGCTCATTTAGATGTGTGAGATAGTGGATAGATGATCATTGTTGTTGAATGAGTGTGGAGATAGTCATTCACACTCATGGCGAAATTAGAAAACACCGTAATAGTTCTGTTCATACACTTGGTGTATTTTAAGTATAGAAACAGAGTGCGAGTGATTGTATTATGTACACAGTGTAGAGGATGGAAGTGATGGTATGGTGCAGGAATACAGTAGTGTGTATTTCCATCACCACCGTTTTACACAATAGTCCAGTAGATCGATGTGGTAAGCCTAATTAAACTTCGCTACTCAAGAAGACAGGGAAGTAGAACTAGACAGAGTACCTAATGGCATTTCATTCTCTTCTATATTAGTAGATATCAGTTTAGGTGTGTTGTAGTGTTTGATACACAAGTACGTCATACAAATACCATACCTATCTAAACTATCTATATGTATTACAATACAATATATCTGAAAGATACATACGTAGGTATATACATAAGTATTATCATTATCTGGTGGTTATATATACGCAGTAGGTACCAATAGTGGTTTGGTTAGAAAATCTCCCAACAACAAAATCGTGTATTGGTACTATACGTTCTGCACAGAACAGTCAAGTATTTTTAGACTGAGTACCTATGATAAATTTTAGTTCCTACGCAGTTTGCAGTTAGTGCTAAGAACAGACTTAGTCATTTTCGATCCAAAGACTCTAACGACACGTTAGGAGATGGTATTGTGTGTCGTCGTCGTCGTGTGATTCAGGATGGTGTGATCTGTGGTTCAGAAGAGGAAAGGAAAGCGGCTCTATAGTTTTTGCTTGGAGAACCGAAACGGTAGCAAAACTCCGTAAAGCTACGTACTTTGCGTTTACTTTGCAATATAATTGACGCTCCTACACTTCCTACTCCGATGGCGATGGTTTATTATATCTCTTCGTTTGACAGTCCAAGTACACTACACGTTTGTGTGTATTCTGTAACTGTGACACAAACAGAAGATAGATATGGACGGATGTTCACAGAATATATATATGGAATGAATTTTGCGTATATAGAAAGGACTACACTATTGTTGTATTGCAATGGTGTGAGTTTTGTTGTTTAGTTATCTGTGTCTCTGATGTACACACGGAATATGTGTAAGACTTATAAGAGGATCTATTTGTAGCACAAGCATGCAGCCTCGACTGCCATACATTATGTCATAAGTTGATACCTTTGACTTTGGCGATCATAATTCATCATTGCTGTACACGAGTACAGGTCTAGTAACTAAATATAACTGTGCGAAAGTCGTATTGTGTGTAATAAGCTTTTCTTACGCTTTTTCATGTATCGTCCACACTTCACACAATTCGGTGCTAGAAACTTTTACACAAATAACAAGAAAAAGACAGTCCTCACGATGAAAACAGTTTTTTATTATAAGTGTACCAATGTAAGCCATAAATAGTTATCTTTATCCGTAAACTCAAGTAGGGATGGTAATGTTTCATATTGCTATATGATGCGTGCAAAAATTACATGTACAGGGTGAGCATTTTATGTCTGACCCTTTACAAGTGCTTATTACAACTGCAAATGTCAATGAATATATGTATTGT
>JAQFYB010001198.1:0-35721 GCA_034694085.1 Pogonognathellus longicornis
CTAAGACAATTTAACATTTTCTTGACATTTTTATTTGTTTAGTTTTCCGCACTGTCTCATTATTTTTGCAGGTTCGTTGAGTCGTCGTGACAAGCTAACAGGACTTTCACAGTACAGCCGATATCAATATAGTATTTCAATCTTGAATGACCGATTTTTCAGAATGGTGTAAAGAGGTTCTGGGATCTCGTGAAACTTCATGAAAGGTATCCATTCGTTTCTGCTTTTGAAGTAGAATAATTTAAGTATTGAAAAATGGACAATCATCTTTCCTGAAATAATTCATACAGATAATTTAGCAATATTTTGTCACTGTCACTTTTCGTGGTTTTTCAGTGTCGCCGTTGTGATTTTCAACAAGAGTCGAGATGTTTTAGTATTAGTAAAACAATTTCGACCAGGTAACTAAATACTAATATAATACTTACCTATTTTAAATTTTACATCGGGCGTTTGTACTGAATCATGTATTCATGTCTTATCCTCATGTCCCCTTCACAAATGGCAAATAACTTTCTTCAATTTCTTGTAACGTAGCTGTTTTTTACTACGCTGCTGCAGCTAAGCACTCCTCTGGTCGTAATGAGATTGTGACCAACATAGACTGGACATCGATTCCACCTGAGTTAGGTGTCACATTAGAGTTATGTGCGGGGATATGCGATAACCCAAAACTTAGCCAAGTTGAAATAGCGAAGCAAGAAGTATTTGAAGAATGTGGATATGATGTTCCAATTGAAAATTTCCAGCGTGTTACGTCATACAGGTGATTTTATAAATTAATGGTTTGTGAAATAACGTCAGATCCTGTTGAATATTAAATAATAATGCATAATTATTTGTCTTAGAGCGGGGGTTGGTGCTTCAGGGGAGAAACTAACTATGTTTTATGCTGAAGTCACAGATGAAATGAAAGTAACTGCTGGTAAGCATTGTTATGCAACTGAATATATTTTATATTACTAATATTTTCCATTATGACAGAGAGCATGCATAGACCCCTCTTCGAATTTCCTAAAAGTTTCACACCACGATTGTGAGAAAACAAAGTTGGGACATTTTTTTCGAAACAAGCTGGGTACTGATAAAGACACTTCTCCGTAGTTTTTACATTTTTAAAATTATTACCTTACGAGTTATAATATTGCAAAAAAGAGAGTTATACGTGCATTGAGTAGAATTTCCACTAAAGAAACTCTACGGTATTATCCGAGCCCCAGCGCGCCTCTGAAGTGATTGATTGCTAGGAAAATGATGATATTTAAGACTATCAAAATGTCTTAATTGTGCTGAATGCATAGCGCTCATGCAGTTAAGCAGCAATGTGTATTTAAATGTACTCCCAACAATGTCTAATTAAAAAATTAATGCTATACAGCTAAGATTGATAAAAATATATTACCCACTCGCATTTCAATGGATTTGCTTTAGATTAATAAAATGAGTAGTAGATCCTGTCTACGTATTTAATTGGGAAATTTTCAATGCAATAATTATTTTTATAATAATGATTTGGTTCTATATTTGCTTTGTATAACCTGTAGGCGGTGGGAACATTCAGGATGGCGAATTTATTGAAGTTATTGAAATGAGTATACCAGAAATTCGGCAATACGTCTCACAGGAATCAGTGGCAAGTCCTGGAGGATTTCTATTTGCTATAAACTGGTTCTTGGCTACAAAAGTCTCCAAATAAGTTTAATTCATCTTATGGTAATTTGTAACGACGTTTTATTTGTTTTATAATAGAAAGCTTCAATAAATTGGATTATATGACAACGTATCCATCTTTATCGATCAACACAGTATTATTAAGTATTAAAATCTGTCCATACTTTTTCCAAATAAATATAACTATCTAATCTACGTGATTATTTAGTTAGTGCTTTTATTTGGGACAACGACAGATGTTGTAGCATTTTAACTTAAGGCGATTCTTGAACTGATTGAGAAGAGACCCATGCAAGAGCCCATTTTAGGTTCGTCAGCATAAACTTCAAGGCTTTTGTCCAATGTTCTTCCGAGTTCATTTGAATCCTGTAATTATAGTATTAATATTTAAACTGATGTCCTTAAGTATTTATCACAGTTAAAGCTAATAGTCAATAGTTGCGAAAATTGATTATTTTATACTGTAAGAATAATTATAAGCCAACTTACTTTACAGAATAAGATTTATCATTAGTAGGATCTTCAATTTTGCCTTTGTCAGCCGCCATTCTATACGGAAGAGCAAAGCCTGATTGTCCAGGTCTTTCTAACATTGCTTGCTGTAATTGACCTAGGCAATCTAGAAATGCACACATCCCCTGATCAAATTTTGTATCCCACAAGATTCGGAACCCGGAAGCACTATGAAGTGGTAACTCACTATTATCAGCAAGAACCTGGAATTTTTAATATTTTGATCAATTTATTTTGCAATAACTAAAATTCCTTGAAGCTTAATTTCCCTGGTGTACCTAATATTATAAAAGCTGTTTTTGGATATTTTAAAATTACCTTTATGTAAGAATGATTGCCAAAAGGAACAATTTGATACGTAGAAAACTTCAAATTAATTTTTCTTGCCAACGAATTTAAAAGTAAAGCCGTCTGACCCCAAGCAGCATTTATTTCATTCCAGTCAACAGGTTCTGAAGGTAGACGGCCCAGCCTGAAGGTATTGATGGTACCGAAATGACCGCTATGCCATATATGAAATGTAGCATTGAGTGCATTTGTCTTTTCTAGTTTTTCCAGTTGCCCTTCCACGTATTTTAACTCATTCTCGAGACTAGAACGAAAAATTATAATTCAAATAACATATTTTATTTTTTAATACTGTAGTTTTATACTCTCAGTAATTTCGTCTGTTTAATTTTTACCTTTGAGATTGATCTTCGATTTCTGATAACTGTCGTTTATGCCGGCAGTATTCTTTTAAAAATTCTTTTTCTTGTTCTTTAAGAGCCATTTGTTCCTTTTTGTGTCGTTGAAGCGTTTCCATCGCCGTAGCTTCTATAACTTTGAGCTCGTTTAGTTCTCCTTTGAGAGTACTTTCTTCTAATTTTAGCTATAATTAACCAAAACATTTGTATGTATAGAAGTGAAAAAAGTATATTATTATATCAAATGGGATTTGGCTTACATCTTTCAATTGGGCTTCTAATGCTTCGATGTCTTCTGTGTCAGGTTCTGACTCTAATCTATTGACAACCACAGGACGAATAACATTACATTACATTTCTACATAACATTTTTACATAATACTGACTTTAAATGAACTCGTTTTACTTTTTCAGATATTCGGAGTATTGATTGCATTCTTCCTCTGCTGCCCTTAGTTCACTATCCAAAAGAGTCATGAGCGTGTCACAACACTCGTCACAAAGCGGATGGTCAATTTCCAAATTGTTTGACAGGATATCGAAGAGATCTGCATGAACACGAAGTTGGTTGCTCTGCTGAGCTGTTGTATCCGAAGAATGTCCTACAATAGTGAAACCATGTGCACCATTGTCATTTAAAGGTGCGACAAATTTAGCAACGGAACCGGAACTGTCTTCCTGCAAGTCTAACGGTGGAGGAGAGTACAATGGCACTGAAATCGTAAGTATGAAATTAAAAATACAATCCTTTAATTCTGTAATATATTTTAATCACGTAATATGTAATAGTAATACTTATATTATTATAGTGTATATAATACTGATTGTAAACTTACAATGTAACTCGGCAAGCGTATGTTCGTCAATTGAATTAAACGAATGGTCAAGTTTCAATGGTGTCATACATCTTTGACACACGAAACTTATCATCGTTTTTCCTGGACCACTTAGGGACATGATCGTTAAAAATTTTTAATTTGCAGTCATAAGGTTGAGTAACTTTGGAGTGTTGAAAATTATACCGAAACTATGCAGGTGTTTAAAATTATTAGTTGATTCGTGAGTATTTTTTAACGCTAATTTGTTATTAACATTTTCAATTTTTATTGTTGCTTTGTTCAAAGGACACACCTTTGTGAAGTTAAGGTACAGCTGATTAGGCACTTTTATTTATGATTTCTCCTCTTAGACCACTTCTGACCTGTTAAAAGTCCTGGCCACACCTGATAAGGCCTTTTTTATATTTAATCCTACCCTACGAGTTGCAAAATATGCGAAATATCACACTGTTTTAATTATCGTATTATTAAGTAGTGTATTTAATTTAATTAGTTTATTAGTTTACGAATTTATAAAGACAAATAGCAGAAGTGGGAGAGTGGGACGTAGAAATGTAACTGTAAAGAACTTTGTAAATTGACAATTTCATTTATTGTGCTTGAACTTGAATATAGATCTCATGTGTTTCGAGTTGAAACTTTTCGCGCGCTTATTTTAATAGTCAACAGAATTTTGTTTACAGATTCTGCTGTTGATATTGAAAGCAGATCGTCACAATCACAAACAGACGGTGTTATTTACAACATTACAACCAGCTTTAGCAAGCTTTACAAAGTAGAACGAATCAGACAGATCAAGAAACAAACACAACTGCAATGCAACTGCTGTTGCAATTTAATCAACGTTAACGTAAATTGTTTAGTTAAAACTAATTTATTAATTTCACCCTTTATCTCATAAAATATTGATTTGGCAAGAATACATCAGTTATCAGTTAATAGGCGGTTCAGTAAGTGGCTACTGAATTAAAGTCCAGTGCAAAGGAACAGAGGAATCGAGGAAGACTACATGTAATATAGGTGATAGGAGAAGGAAGGTTGTCAAAATATTTTCTAATTAACATACAAAATAATAATAGCCTACTACATCTGTGAACCTGGGGCCTATGCCATGTACTGCATTTTATTTGAAACCGAAATCCACTTGGAGGGGCGTTTTCAAGTGGCGTGTATGTGAATTTAAAGTGCCACCAGCTCCTGACAAGACATGCTAAACTGTAGGTTCTTGAACTAAAAAATTAACATTGTCTGTTTCATTTTAGAATTTACCGAAGATTTACGGCGCAAAACCAGGGTAATGATGAATGGACTGCCAAATGTGGTGACAAAGACCGAACATGAAGATGATTACGAAGATTATAACGTTGGAGGCATGGGAGGCGGCAACAACAGCAGTGGAAAACCGCACAATCAACCCTTCTACACCAACTACACGACGTCTGCATCTGCAACTGGCAGCTTGCCCAGCGGAAGTGGATCTTCAGGGTCTGCTCAAAATCCCATATCTGCTGGACAGTAAGTATTGTCTCTTATGCTATATAATTTACCCTTACAATATTAAGAAACTATTAATTTCGCAGAACTACACACTATTTTACCCATTCCTTTCTGTTCTATTCAGACCAGATTTAGGTAAGCATGAACTTGAGATTATAAGGTTTTATAGTATGATAAATTTGATAGTTATTGTATCCTTATTTATGCAAAGTTCATCCATAATTATTAGTAACATTATTTTGCAATGAAGTTCAAGTATCTAGTTTTATTATAGCGCTTTTACTTTTCTACAACAGAAAGGTTGTTGTAAACAAGTCGTTAATAAATTATGAATATTGAATACACTTCTACACTACAGTATGCAGTAGAGTGGCAAAGTGGCAATGTGACAGATCTGATCTGCACAGCTTTGCATAAAATATGTACATTTCTCAAATTACCCTTTTACTGTGACGAATTGCGTAGTAAGTGTGTGTAAAATGTAAAATGAAGTTCAGCTACTATTTACCTTATTTTAATAATCGATATTTTATTAATTTTATTATTACTTCTTTACAGTTCCGGTGCTGCTCCTGGAAGAAATCAATGTTGCTTGATCGATGACAGTAAAAGATGTCATAGGGCAGCTGGCAATGCAAGTTATAGCAAGAGAATACAGAAAACCGTGTATTACAAAAGGTTGCGTTTGGAAACCGATCACAATGCACAACATATTTATATTTGTGATTACCACAAAATGGTTATTCAGAATGCCAGAACTAGACAAAAGAAGGATTCAGAGGAAGAAACCAATGAAACCGACGAAGTTCCAGAAGTTGACTTGTATCAGTTGCAAGTAAATACACTCCGTCGGTACAAAAAGCATTTTAAACTGTCAAGTCGACCTGGTTTAAATAAGGCTCAACTTTCTGACATTTTAATGAGGCATTTCCGTACAATACCTGTTGTGGAGAAAGAGATTGTGACTTACTTTATTTACACGGTTAAGTCAGAAAGAAACAAACTGGAACATAATAGGCACGACGCTACTAGTGAATTTGATATTTATTGAATAGCAACTTGTAGATTAGTATTAATAATCAAACCTAATTTTATCCTTCCCTCACACTGATCCAAAAATATATGTTCCATGACTATGTAATACATGTCAAGTTATGGGCATTAAAAACTTCCCAGTAAATGCCTAATTTATTATTATTTAACGCGGTAATATTCTGAAGCTGTATGTCGAGCCTAGAATTATGTCAATCTGTCAATGTCATTGTAGATATTTGATATAAATATTTTAAAATCGTGTTGCACTTGCAGAAACCGCTAAAACCATTGTTATATAAAAGTATTATTCAGGACAGTTGTTTTAAAAATCAGCAACCGATTTTAATGGTCATTGTTATTTTGGATTTTATCTGATTGTTATAAAATTACAATACTTTAATTTTATATGTAGTTTGCTCGTCTTCATTTTGATTACAGTTACATCATCAACCGAATAAATTAATGGTATAAACTACTAAAATTGATTGAAATCAATTGACATCGCTAATGACATTTTCTAATCCTTAAATTAAAGTCACATCAACTTGTAGTGCTAAGCAGCATATTAAGCATACATTGAAGGTAAATGAATCTAGCACATTTAAACTATCATTTCGTTTTACAGATATAAGGTACAAGATCACATTAACTATATAATTGCATTACCTAACTCATACCTTCGCTCTAATAACGTTTTTTTTAATAAAATACACTTTATATTGGTGTACATGGCTAGACATTCGAATATTTCGTCACAATTAAAATACGCATGGCTCTAATTAAAAGAATATTCTCTGCATACACGATCAAAGATGGGACGACACCTGACTCTTCCACGCAACTTAGTGCACAATAAAAATACACCCGATAGTTTCCTATGTAAAGAGTAGATTTCTTCGGGGGGAGGACACAATCTCTCTCTAACCATGACAGGAACTAATCTTTGGATCTTCTGTGTGATATCTTGGTTACCGAAATCATATGCTTTATCACCAATGCGAAAGGCTTCTGCCAAAATCATCACTGTTTCCAGGTGGGCGGCTTCCATTGCCTAAACATAAAAATGACAGGCACTTCAAACCTCTGAATTTGAAGTGTAAATAAAATCAAATACTTAGAGCAATAATCTTCAATACCTTAGATTCGTATCCTGTTAAGAATCCAATTCTTTGTGAGTAATCCAACACTAACTTTCGGTCATTTTCAGCACCTCCTTGCAAAATCATCATATAGTTGTCTACAAACTCTTTATTGTATTCCCTTGATGCTCCAAAGTCCAAAAGTCCAATCTACAGATTAAGACACTTATAGTACTTTAAACATTATTTAGATTAAAGAAAGGATTTGAAAGAAACCAACAGCACCTGTTTTGTCTCCAAATTATAAAGGAAGTTGGACCAGTTTGGATCGGTTTGCATAAATCTGAATTCAAATAATTCTCGGAAGAAAAGGTCCAACATTAAAAAACAAACTCTATCTCGTGACTCTTGGTCAAGATTTTCACACTTGTCAACAGCAATCCCTTCAATTAACTCGGTTGTATAAACTTGTTGTGTTGTAAGTGCATCTGATTTTTCATGACCAAAGGAAATCATTAATCAAACAAATTGCCTTGCCATATTTATGTATTGGTAATATGCAAGTACATACACCTAACTCACCTATGACCTCAGGAACATAATAGTCATGATGGTTCTCCAACAGCTTCCGAAATCTTTTAGCGCATTCGGACTCTCGACAATAATTGACTTCCCATCCTAATTCTTTTTTAGCAACTTCAATAATACTGTCAATGAAAATTCCTGTAAACAACACATATTCACGAAGGTATGTATATAATACATGAAAATGATTTTTACATTAATTGAATATTATACATTGTTGTACTAAACTACCATTGTCGAATGCATACTAAAGTACGAGTAATGATGTTAAATGAGAATAGCAGGTAAATCAGGTAACAATGACGAGAAATATAATGGCGTACTACATTAAAATTAGAGAATTTTGTGTTTCTGATCCTACCATTTTATCTGTTCTATATTTGAGATTATTTTTTTCTAATTACTCAATATAATATCATGTTTTAAACAAAACTAAATATTAGGAATTGTAGGTGTAAATGACTGAGAATTGACTTACCATCAGGAAGAATTTTCCACACATTTAGAACAGAGACTAGATTGTCTATATCACTTTCGATTCCTTTAGCCACTCCTGGGTATTGGATTTTAACAGCTACAGGTCTACCATCATGAAGTTTTCCTAAATGAACCTGTCCAATGGAAGCAGCAGCAAAAGGTTTAGGGTCAAATTCCGATAATTTGGATTGCCAATCACTTCCCAACTCATTATGCATCATTTTCTGAATATAAAACAACAGTATTACTTATTAGTTTAATTCAATGACAAATCATGCGAACAAAGAATTTTAAGTATCAAATCAAACCTCCATTTGCCAGTTGGGCATGAAATCAGCAGCATGTCGTACTCGCTCGAAAACTTTTTGCAATTGCGGGTTTATCATTGAATTATCTTGAATACTGAGAATCTGCCCAATTTTTAATGCCGCACCTATTACACATGAAATGAACAATTAGTTTTATACATAACCTGGAATCTATACGTACCCATGTAGTTACATGTTAAAAATTTTAGGCAGTCATTAATTAACGTTTCACAATACTTTTACTAACCTCGAACTCGGCACAACGTGTCCACTATTCTTTCAGCGTTTGCTTCTGTGAGAAAAGGACTTGATTCTAGCAACGCTTTCCCGTCAGCTCCTTTACTTGTTAACCCTAAAGAGCGTTTAGTGATCTCTGAAAGTGCTCCTATACCTAATCCAGCTGCCAAGCTTCCGTATGATACAAGACGGCTGATTCGGGTTTCTGGAACTTTTCGCTGTTTTGAAGTACCAGCTAATTGCTATTGAAATACAAAATGTTACATGTTGCAGGTTAAACATAATAATTACGTGCGTTATTTATCGTAAATGTTTTAGCCATGTCAAGATTATCTTTCTATTTCTGCAATATTTTATATACGAATAGTTTATCTTCATTAAAACCATGATTAAATACATTAAATAGTATTAATTTAATACTTCGTGAAACAAAATGAAATCATACCGAAGTTGGTTTTCCTTTCGATAGAGGTTTTAAGGTTTTTAATGTGGGAGTATCTTTATTAAAATGGGATGTTTTCTCCTGTTGGGTACCCATCTCCTCTTTGGCTAAAGTCTCATGCATGGCAAGTCTTATGATTGGGTCATTTATTTCTTTACCACGCAAAGTATACATAGCTTGATTTTCTTTGTCCTGTCTAGTAATTCTTCCGGCATTGTATGCTTTCCTTATGCTGTCTTCTTCTTGTCTTGTGCCATAATGCATGTCTGATTTAACTTTATGAGGTGCCTGCAACTTCCATGCGGTTTCGTCACTTAAACGGGTTTCATATTTCTTTACTTCTTCATCCAGCGGTATTTCAACACCGAGGGATTTCATAAATTGGCTTTCCAAGTCTTCCTCCCGAATTGTCATTATGTCATCATATTCCGGTGGCTTACTTGCAGTCGAGAGATTTTTGTTCCGCAAGTGTTTTGGAGCATGGACGACAAATTGACGAATACCCTCCGGTACCATGGACGCTCTTCGCAGTACATCTTCCACATCATTAGGAAACTTCTGTGATGGAATAAAATACATCGTTAGGATTTTCATAACCATACGTAAACCGCTTCCCCAATATATAAAAATGCATTAATGATGGTAGCAAAGTAGCTACTACTAACTAACTGTAATAACTGGTAACTGTTAATAAGACTTATTACATGTTTAATATTTTCCGGAAGATCTTCAAGACCTTTACGTAAGCTTGAATTTTTGATAATTGATTCACATGTTGCCCGGTTTATAGCAATGCTACTTCTTCCCACTTTTAGTATCCCGTTCAATAATAATTTAAAATCGGAAGCCAAATTTGATTTTGACATGTCGTTACTAATGAAATATCTATTTTAATACGCTTTAGTAGTATTAGCGTAAAAGTTTCTCCCGTCAGCTGGAGTTGGAACCACAAAGCTGGTACGGGGTTGTACTTGTAGTTATACACAGTTCAAGATTAAAAGTCTTTTGAAACATCTGATCCGGATTTTGGATTTACTAGTTGTTGAACCGCATTATTATACACAAAGTAGTCAGTTTCCTAATGAATAAAAATCCGGCATTAATTTAATTTTTAACACTTCCATGTCCATTTTGTTCAAATATTATATATAGTACTAAATGTAAAGATCAATAAAATTCAAAATTATTACCTATTTGTTCACTTAAAATCTATTCTTCTCAGCTTAATTTATATTATTGCTTATTGATGTCACCAAATTACAAATCATAATGAAACCGAATATTTTGAGACCAAATACATTTATTTTTGGAAAATAATTAAGTAAATCTTTCAGGATTCGATTTTAAAAAAAACTTTAGCGTGATGAAATTTATATGTATGAGTTTCGCGGTACAAGTAAGGACTAATAATCAAAACATTTTCATTGCGACAGATCCTCCTCAGCAACAAACAGCTCTACTCTCTTCTTCGACCAAATCAGCTGATAATTCTTAAAATTTGAAGTTAATTACTCGAGAGAATTCATTTAAAGTGTCTTTATTATTCAAAGGTAGTACTTGAAGTGATTTAACTTAAATAATATAATTGGGACATTATGTTTAACATTTAAGGTCGTTTTACGATTTAAAAAATTACTGACAGCTGATCAGCTGGTGAACTTGCCAATGACTAAAACTAATTGTAAAAGAAAAGAAATCATACTTTTGTACTTTTTTATTCTTTTTTATTATAGATTCAAAGTTGTAAAGTATCAAAAACCCAGTTGACAACAAGCTTATTACATCTTGGACACTTTGGCCTTCGTTACCCTTAAATACAACTTCAGTGCACGAGAAATCGGTATTTGCTCTTCTATAATAAATATGTAATATTTAGAGGTTATCAATATCAACTATAAAACAAAATACTGATAAAATATTACCCTACTAATACTTCTGAATGGTCAACCCTACTATTTTTAATAATCAAAAAGGGAAAAGAGCGTACATTGTATATTTAATCGGAAATTATTTATTTAAGATAATATAAGAAAATTCATTTTTAAATTGTGAAGAGAGATATTTTTAAATGCATTGTGTATGATAATTGACCATACCACTGTTGTACGCAATTTTTTTATAATAGATATTTTTAATATAACAACGTGTTCTACTACAAAAACTGAAAATGTCAAAGTGTTGGTTGTAGAAGATTGTAGCGAAACAGAAATTAGTATAAATAATGTAATATGTAATAATTTAATAATAATTGATATAAAACCATATTATAATGTAATATATCTTTAACTAACATCCAATTATGTTTTTGTCTAATTGCAGAATAGAATGGGTCGGATATTTTTGGAGCATATTGGTGGGAACCGTTTATTTTCATGCGCATCTTGTGACACGATTTTAACTAATCGGGGAGAATTAATCAGTACTCGGTTTACTGGAGCTACAGGACGGGCTTTTTTATTTAGCCGCGTCGTCAATCTTAATTATAGGTATAGGTGTGTTTTGTTTTCATTTCATTCACCATAATCTTAACTAATTAAGTGTTCGAAGTTGGTATTTCATACGTAGCATGATGAAATGAAAACATTATGGTATGTGATGATTTGTTAATATTATAGCGATGTTCAAGATCGAGTTATGTTGACCGGTCGTCATATGGTCAGAGATGTGTCATGCAAAAATTGTGACGCTAAGCTGGGCTGGATATATGAATATGCTACTGAAGAGAATCAACGTTACAAAGAAGGAAGAGTTATTCTCGAGCGAGCATTAGTTACTGAGACGGATGGAATGGATGAAAGAGGTGTTAACTGACATTCGGATTCCGAGTAGTTTGTAGGTTTTGTATTTACAGTATGTACACCACAATTAAAGTTACATACTTATTGTTAGAATAACGTTTTGTATTCCAAATGAATTCTGAGATAACTCTTTAATAGTTGCTGTATTTGGGTGTTACTCGTTGATGTCAAACTATAAACAAATTCAGATTAACCTACCTAATTATAATTTGTTAATGTACCTAAAATTGTCATTGGTATGTACTTCGGGTAGTTATATTGTTATCATTATAATATTATAACCCAATTAATTGATATACCTAAGTGAGAATAAGTATAATATAGGTGAAAATGTTAAGGTTAATGAATTTATTATTGTATAAGTGTTAATGTTAAACTGATAGTAGTTAATAATTACATGGCTACTTGGATAATTGGTGTATTACTTATATGTATTATATTATACATTAAGTAATACTAATTTGATTAGGTATTTGGTTTAATTGAATGCATTATTTTCTAATTCTATACCAGGATTTTATAATAGGATAGTTTGTGTGTGTGGTTTATAATTCACGGACTTCACTTGAGCCAATTACAGTTAATTCTGATCTACTTGTTTAGTGTACAGTGTATTCTATGCTGCTTATGGTTAATAAAATTAAACGGTAAGTGACAATATAACTAAAAATTGTAAGATCTAACAATTTTTGCTTTTCATTTTCAAATCCTTCATTTTTATTTACATTACATAGTTGATTATTGTTTGACAAAACTTTGATTGATAATGATTAGTGAATGACATTTTTACATTTGTAAATTCTGAACTTTTTAGGTAGGTACTAGGTAGCATTATGTTTCTAAGTTTAATTGTTAGCATGCAGCTGTTTGAATAGCTAGCAGCATACGAAAATGCGAAGCTATACGAAGCTAGCATACGAAAATGTAGAAAAGTAACTAAGATCTATTTATTAGTCTATCTAGTATAGAACATCTATGAATTGATGTAATAATCCATACAATACGAAAGTATTTGTAAGAAGTATGTAAAGATCGCTCATAAAAGGGTCGAGCATTATTAAAAGTCAGATATTTTATGCAGTGATGTGGTAGCATTATAAAAAAACACCAGAAATTATTTGTGAAAAGTCATGTCATGTTTACAAGAAATAGTGTTTGATGATACAATAACGTATTTTACAGTATGTTGGGGCTTTTGTAATTTATTTCCACCTACCTAGGTATTTATATAGAGGAAATTGTGCAAAGAGGGTGTCCCAGGTTAAGCAAAGTGTCATTCGGAGAATGCCAGTTTCTCCATACATTGCTGCATTGTTGTTCTCTCTCACCCTACTCTGACTCTCCCTTTGCTTGATTTTATTACTATTGACAAGCTGCACCATCCCCGGTAGTTATTTGCTATCGATTTCCTACCTTTTTGACGTTCTTCTCCACTCCCATACACTTAACCGTGTTGAATGATCGTGATGATAATAATACATATGGGCACCGGTAGCAGTATATAAAGCATAACATATGACGAAAACGGTCATTGTTTATGTATTCTGACAAGTTACCAGACCACGCAATCTTACACTATTCTCCTTCTTCATTCTTGGTTACATGACCATCGGAGAATGAATTCGTACAGTACCCTTTCATTCAAATTCAAAAAAGCTGTCTGTAGAACATGGACTACCTAGATTTACCTAACTGTAACTACATAGAGTACAATATTTCATCCTTTATTTTTAAATCAACTTTGAACTGTATAAAATGTAAGATTCTGTATTCGCCCATGCATGCGAAAGAATAAGGATTTCTTCGACTTGTAATGTAAACCACGTATAAAGTTCTTTAGATTTTTGCATACAGTAATTTTGAGGGTGATTAGTCAATGAGTTGGAAAGAAAGTTAGATGAAATGGAGTCATTAAATGTGTTGTTGTAAATAGTGGCAGTTTCAGAGCAGTAGCGGTGGTGAAAAATAAGAATATAATAATTTGTCAGTACAATTTCATGCTTAACTGGCTTTGAATATCAAACATTGACTGTTGGTTGAGTTTCGCCCCTTTATTAGTGTCTGAATAGTATTCTGTTGTATAGAAATCACCCATTCAAGTCTGCCAACAATGAGATACGAGATAAGGGGCATGCACACTTTACATTAACATACGCACCTAATTTTTCAACCCTGACTGTTGAATGGGATTGGGATATCTAGACCTAAACCCAAGAGGAACAGACGAACAGATATTATTCCAAACTAAAAGCCAAGTCTCACTTTGTAGCATAATTGTTTGAGAGATAGATGAATGCCTGTTTGTGGCTGTGAGAGATACGTGGTATACGTATACCTATACATTAGTGTTTAGACTTTAGTACATTGCAGTGGTCTAATAATAAAATGAAGGGTACAATGTAAAGGGATAATCTGAGATGCGTTTTATCCAGAATCCATAGCGTATGGTTTATATGATGGTTCAGTTTGTGTCTGTTAGTTGAGTTAGTGTTTAAGAGTTGATTTAGATATAATATTATATTTATATGAGTCTAAATTATTCTGAATCCTTGTTTTGAGGATCGACGATGAGCCGGTTGAAAGGAGCGATTTGTGTCAATCATCATTAAATTAGGAAACAATGAACTGTAAATCCATGCAAAGACCACTGTTTAACCCGTGGGCGAATAACATAATAGAATAATGAAGCCCACATCATCCGACAAAATGTAAAGCCCTGCTTTTTACGCGGAGGGAATAATAGATATATCTTTGTTTTTCCATGTATATATTGCGGGTACAGGCTAATATTTGTATATATTAGAAGTAAATGAAGTAAATCCATGGGGAAAATAGAAACTGTAGGATGCTGCTCGTGAACGAATCTCGGCTTTGTGTGCATACGGAGTGCAATGAGACGAATATGGTAATAGCATTCGGCTAGTTTTTGGAACAAATGATTCTATACTAACCAAATCTCGTATTAGATACTAAAAGGCTCCCCCACAAATGATAATCCCATACTTTCATAATTGATAAGCGTTGATAACATACTTTTGCACAACTCGTTTACCTTTATTGACTACAATAATTCCTCAATTCCTCGACAACAGAAATTATGTTTCTTAAATTCAGCTTAATTGTGAAATCTATCACGGTACTTGCAAAGGCATTGCTAGCCAAAGCCGAATAATTAGACATTTTATACGGTTGTATTGGATTGAATAATAGTATTATGCTAAAGGTAAATCGCAATTCGTTCCGAAAACTTAAGTTAATATTGTCACTATGATTGTAATGACTTGTGGTAGTAACTCCGAAACTAATTAATCTTGGATTCCCAAGAGTGGATAATGCTAAAGTGCAATTAATTAATCTGATCTAATTTGGTCACGCGTTCATTTCAGCTTTGTATAATATAATGTATTTTTATTAACGCATGCCACCACTTTTTTGTTATGATATGAAATACTAAACTATTTAGAAATGAAATGTCACTTATCTGACTAAACATACTGGTAATGACTTTTTAATTTATTATGGAAAGATTTTTGTCCAACACTGAAAGTAGTAAATATTTAGGTAAAGTAGTAAAGCTTGTTCACCACGACCGTGTTTTTACCAGGATATTAAAGACATCAAAAAAGATGTCTTTAATAGTTACACAAGAGTTCTAAGCTTTAGACATCATATTTTAATGGACAGCACAGCTTGGATAAGTTATTAAGTAAAAGCATTGATACATATACATACGTCTATGCACAAACATATAAAAAATATATAATATTTCAAATGCAGCATGTCAAAGCATATAGAATATCAGAACATATTTATATATACAAGCCAGTATCTGTTTAAAAAGTATCACAATTAGATTAAAATCGGGTCAAGTTTTATTAAAGAATGAAGACTTGGACAGATATTGCAAAAAGACATGGAAAACTATGTATTATTTGTAAGCAGAAAATCCATTGAAGAAGCCATGAATGTATGCAAACTTAACTCTTTTCAATATGCTGCATCATTTTCAGATACAAAGGTAGTGGTTTATATACATGCATAGGTAATACATTTTCATACACATACCTACTACTACTACCAATCCTACTACATTCTTACAATAATCTAATGTAGCAGGTAGTAACCGGTATGTTGCATACCTTTACAATAAATACCCTTAGATTACATTATCCTTCATTTCTGGATTTGAAAAGTTGAAATGTAGGTATGCGCTTGAATATAATCCGCATCCTGTGCATTGAAATTCTGTTTCTCAGATAACCAACTATACTGGAGTGGATTTTCAATCAAATCTCAACTCTTTGGAGCTCTTTTCTATTCAGTTGTATCACATAATACAACAACTCTCTTCACCATGTTGTTTGAAAAAAATGAGATTGCAGTCGATTGCATGGCAGAAAAGAAGAGTTTGTATCTATCGGTGTGTGTTATATGTTGTAGTGTAATAGAATAGAACACTCTGAGTCTGAGGAGTCGTTTGAAAGTTTGTTTGATTTTTGTTTCCTTTGTCTGTGAATAGGATATTGAGCCTTATATGTATCTTTAGTTGCACACTAGGTATCGTAAAATATAATAAAATATCGGGTACCTAGTGCCTGGTAGCTACCTATATAGATTCAATGTTCAGTACAGTAGACATTCTACGTAATTCCAGCAAAGGGGTTCATCGTTTATTGGAAACTGAATCTGAATTTAGTTTTCTCTTCCAATCGAAATCTCATTTTAAGGCACATAACATATTAAACATGATGCTTCACTTGAGACGAATGAAAAAGAAACTTTCTCTGCACAGCTACGGGCTACAAACATGTTACAACTTATACACTGCACAGCAATCACAGCATGGCTAAATGCATACACATACATACACGTTATACTTAAGGTACACAACAGTCTGGGATTAAGAAAAAGTTAAACTGGGCAAATCGATTTTATTCTTCTTTTAGAATGATTTCTCAACTACTACTAAAACTAGTTCAACTAACCTGACATTATGGTAGCATGTATTCAGTACAGACTAAACAATATTTACACAGTAAATTGCAAAATGTTTCATTAAATCATCATTAGGTCGGGGAAGGAATTAGAATATAAATATTCTCAGCTTTAACTTAAAATGATTTCCTGTTAAACATCATAATCAGCCTGTGTACAAAAGAATTCGGCTTGTACAAGAATTTTACTTATTTTGCTATTGAATGACTTTTACAACAATGAGTGTCAATGGGTCTACAGGCAGTACACATCCTGTGTCTGTAGCTGACCTAAATATTTGATGAAATTACAAATTGCGATTGAGCATTGACCTGTTCAACATAATCTCTGAATACCTTTCATGGTTACTTGGAAGTTAGGGTGCTTTGTCATAGATAGAAAATACAATGCAGCGAAGAAAAGTGACATCATGGAAGTGTGTATGTATTTAAAGCATCCTGGTGAGGACTTTTACCAAAGTCTCTTTAAATCATCACCTGCAACACGACATAGTGCTTACAGTGCTTAGCATGAATATAAAAGGTGAATCTCGTCAGGAATGTGGCAAGATTCTTCTTCCTTCCTCTTCTATTCATCTTATGCTTTCTCAAAGAGGAAATGCCTACTTAATATTATTTCGTACCATTTCCAGTTAAAACTTTATCCATGCATGGCATCTTCACAGAGGATACATTATTTTAATGCGATGAATGATTAAATTATATATACGTAGTTTGGTTCTTTAGGTAGATATAATAAAACAACGTTCAATTACAAATAGGTCACTAATGATATAATGCAAATAATAATCTGTAGGTTTTCCGTTTCAAATCTTGTACAATTGTTGAATTACTAATTGAAACTACAGTAATGGCTAGGGTAAAGTCGACAAATGTTCAAACTTTAGCCTAGGTGTGGCTATTCTTTACCAGACTCAGATGAAAATGTTATGCATTTTTCGTTTGTGCACACTATAATAAATTGACCTCAGACTACAATTCTTGGTCTTATATCTCGTCTAACTGCTCTACTAGGTAATATATTTGTATATGTATTTTCACTGTATAAAATGAATGAGTATGACTGCAGACTAAATGTAAGATGTACTAGTTAGAAACTATACTTAACAACATAATTTATTTACTGCTAGCTACTACTATTTTAGTGCTTCTGCAGGTGTAGGTGGTAGGATGTATATGTATGTATAGAATAGGGATACTTGATATCGTAATGGTTTGTTTGGACTGTGGTTGTCAATTATGTAGGTGTATGAGTATGACGCGTATGAATGTGTAGTACTCGTATAAACATAATAGTAAACTGATTCAATTCATCATTCGTTTCGTGTGTTTGGTTGCTTAAGGATTTCATTTTCATAGGTACATTTATGTTTGCACTTCTAGTTTGAACGGATTGTTTACCTTTTACGCACTAAATTGGACAAACTGAATGTTTTCTATATGTTTGGAACAATTCATAGAGAGAAACCTTTATAGGTAAGTACGTGGTAATACACTTACATACTATAACTCGTATATAGCATTCATACAACTATATCGTAACGACTTTTTACAACAACCCACTCTCTGCACACACTACACTATCAACTGACGTGAGTGGCAAGGAGAGAAATATGATTCTATGTATGCAGGGAATGTGTAAGTAAACGATAGACAAATAAGAGTTTTTCACAGATATGGCACGCACAGGTGTGAGCTGCTTTGTACGTAGCTCTTAATGATGTTCTTTTCCTGATTTCACTTGCAAGTTTAGTATATGCCACTATGCAATGTTGGGATTCGTTTCGTAGGTAGTGAGATGTATGAGTTTAGACTACAACAGACTATAAGAGATTTGTATGTTCGATTGTGCCTTCTTTTTTCTTTCAAAGCAGATGAATATAATTGCGACTGTGAGAAGGGAATGTATTTTATCTTGCCACTACGCCAGGTGTGCCGGCTTCCAGCTTTTGAGATGGTAATTTACAATAATGCAATAACATTACTTAATAAGTTTAGTTTATACATATTTTCAATGTAGGTATGTATAGATGTAAAGAATAAAAAATAGGGCTCAACTTGACTCTATATAGCATACAAATACGAACTACATACAAAACACAAATACCATTGAGAACATTTAGGGCATGGTTCAAGGCATGTCTCTGCATATTCAGATTCGCCATTTCATCTAAAATGTTTCTACAGTTCAATTCTTACTTGAAATTGCAACACCAAAAAATGTGTTACAATCGAATTAGACTTTATAGAACTAGAATTCCGACTTTTTAAAATGCCTATCTGTATGTACAATATTTCCATCTTATTTATTACAATTTTGAACAAATACATAAACGGTATACCAAACGAACACAGGATTGAATTAACAGAATGAACTTTCTACTATTACATTAACTTTGAACAACCTTTGCAACATCAAGCAGCAACTGTACTTATATTTCAACTTCAACTAAAACTGTATGCCTACTATTTTCAGATTTATAAATATCTTCGTTCTGAAAACAGCATTGCAACACATATTGACTTAAGTCGCTCATTACCAAATGTTTAACTATTTTTATACAATAACGGCAATTCATTTGATTAAAATCCTAGCAGAGGTTGACTTAGCTGCTGCCAATACTGTGGCTCTAAGGAACGTAATCGTTAACGAACTAAATCATTCTATCTGTAATAAACTTAAAAATGAGCTAAATACATTAATTTACAATAATCGAAGTTGGGAAACACAGGGTACAAAGATGTCACTGTAGTCTCAACTTGTTCATTTTTCCAAACGTATTAAATCACCTGTAAAATAATTTAATTGAGGAGCACTATGTCACATTACTATTAAATACCGTGAATTCACAAATACAGAACTTAAAATCACAAATACAGACCTTAAAATCACAAATACAAAACTTAAAAAATTACCAAAATCTTTCATTTTTAGATTTCCAAATCTTTCTTTCCACGATAATCCATCGTCGCCACACTGTTTACATGATTTTGTAGATCCATCTCCACCACATTGTTTCTTCGAATTCGGGTTATACTCGACTAATTCTGGGGTCACCAACGCACTATAAAACAATAAACCATGTATATTGTCGAGAAGTACTTAATCATAGTTCATTATTTCGTACATGATACAAGTAGTAAAATCTTACTAATCATCTCTGTTGATTTTTTGATTACTAATTAATTCAGGGTGGGCACTGGTACTTCTAAGTATCCATACTGGCTGCTGAGGTTGATAATTGCATCTCAATGATTTTGTAGTGAAAAAATTCAACAGAAACGTACTCCTGATGCCAAAAGTATTACGAAACTTAATTGTGACATTCTAAACACAAGTAAAAAGTAACATGATTTATATTAGTAATTAATTTTAATAGACTGCCACTGCCACTAACTCACTAATACTTTACACTCACGTATTCAAACCGGTATAATATAGTTTCATCTTCATCCTTGTTTTTTCTTGTAGATTGTAATTTGGTTTCCACATCCAGCAATTTTAGGACATTTTTAGGCTCAAATTGAAGCTGGTTTGGCGATGGAAAATCAGATGTAAATGTCAATTGAAACATAATTACATCATTGGTTGAAGAAATTGAATAAACTTTTGGTTTTTGAGTTATAGATTTGTCAACACTCAACGAAGAAGTCTATAATTACACAAAAATGGATTAATCATTGATGAGAAAATTCATGAAATTGAAATTGATTAATGAAAAGCACTAAATCATTAAATGAGCAGAGCTAAGTTAGTCTTTACCCTGCATTTTCTGAAGGTGAACATTTTTTGACTCGGCGGCAATTTAGCTCTTTCATGGTAAAATACCGTTATGAATTCAGATGGGAATAAGGATTTCATTAGTAATCTCATTGCTGCTCTTTTACTGTAGTTTTTTGTTACATTATTCAGTTCAGGAAATAAAAGGAACCGAGGAGGATACAAAATCTCTGAAATAAAAATTAACAAAAATTACTTTGCTTATAACAATTAATTAAAATGAATTCAGATTAAAGTTAGTACAGTAATTTTTACTTGGTCCTTCATTTCGGTCGAAGAAAGGTACAAGTGACATTATTTTATTTGGCAGAAGTAAGCTAATATCTGTCTTCAGCGCTACTAATTGTAGTAATGGCATTTTAGAATCAATTCCAAGAAAGAAAACATTGTTTTTATCCAAAAATCCAATCTTTCCAGTTACACCTTAACCCAAAATCAAAGTTAGATGAGTTAATTTGAATTTTTTACGGCTATTTTAAATTAAGTTAGATAATACAATGTCCAACTCACTAATCGCAAGCTCCGAGAACTCCCCAAATAAACAATGCTGATTTTTAATTTTGTGAAGATTGCTTTTTGATGTTTCATTTGGATAGATCGTCTTGTGAATGTAAAATATTGCTTCATCGAATATATTTCCTAGAAAAATATAACATTTTAAATTCATAAGCCCTGCCTTACTTTTCACTGTTATTTTTTTCTTTTACGGCATTTTCTAGTATTTAAAAATTACTGCGTCATATAGTATAATAGTATACCTCCATTGTAAGAATACCAAATTCTACAATCATCCCAAATCATCATGGACTGCTCGTTTCCGATCCTTTTTATTTGAACAAGGCCTCTGATAGTTAAGTTCGATTTATCGGCACTTACAGATGGTGTTAGCAATTTACCTCCATTCGTTGAAAATTTGTCTAAAACACCCTAATTTCAAATAATTGCAATGTTTAATTACAACAAATTAAAATATTGATAACTATAATTGTATCTATTAAAGATATAGTATAGGTACTTTAATACCCAATATTGATTTCCGTGAAATACCCCCAACATTGACTGTTCAGCGTACAAAACAATGGAATGAATCATTGAAGACGTAGGAGGTAATGAAACGGATACTGTCTTGAAATTTTTTCCTCCATCAGAAGATAAAAACACCCTGTCGTAAAACAAACAAATACAGACGTTACAAGAGAAAATAACACAAAAATGTTGTTATGATTATGACATACAGCTGTGTAAATAAAACCATATTATTACAGATAATTACTTATTGGAGTAATTATTTTAGTATAATAATATACAAAATTAAATGTTTCTTCGCAATGTTATTACTTTGTTTGTGAAGATCCCTCCAAATACGCTAAAATGGTGTCTCCATGATGGCACCAGTTAGATAAAGAGCAGCAACTTTGAGTAACCAATCGATTAACAGGCAGATCAATTCCTTTGAATACAGAAGCGTTATTATAAGTATTTAAAAATAGTAATTATAGTTTATAGATGTTATCATTCATGCAGATTATTATTGTACCTTTTGGCAATGTGTATATCAAAGGATTGTCAGAATCTCTCGATATTTCTGCATATGCCATTTCGAAGCCCGAAATTCTTATTACAAAACCTTTTTCGGTAACAATCAAAAATGCATCCAAGGCAAATCCAAAGTCCACAATCTTTAACATCGTGTCTTTTTTATTGAGTATGCTGGAACTTAGATTACGAATAATATTAGCAGGAACCGTTAGCGGTGGACAATATGTTCGAGTCATTCGGAATTGACCCCAAGTTACGTGGACGTACTTGCTGCCAAAAAATTAAGTTTCTGGGTTAACTGTTAGTACACGGCAATTATAAACTAAATTGTTGTCTAATAATGAATTGACCGTTTTCGTAAGTCGGTTTTGGAAGCGTATGTTGAGATAATAAAAACATGTGTTTTCGATCCTTTTATGTTAATAATTCAAAAACTCAAGGAAATACTAAATTAACTAAATACTTGGCGACTATGTTTTAGGAAATCTCTTTTCAATCGAATGCTCTAAATTACACCTAGCTTCTCGATTTTTTAGGTAAGTATGATCGTGGGTGGAAGTGGGACCTGGAAGAGAAGAGCGGACTACTCCGACGATAAGAGGCAAGCGAAGACTGCAAAAGTACACTTTATTGAAATGACATTTTTTTACATCAATATAATTCAACGTTTGGTTGCATTTCACATTTCGAAGAAAGTTGTGCTTATTTATTGATTGGTATTTCAAAACTACAACACCTAGAGAGGTGTCGTTTAACGCTTTCGATAGAAAAAAGATCTCTTAAAACATTATCGTTGGTCAAATGGATCTCCTTTCGTTTTTGAACTATAGGATGAACACAAAGGGCAAATGTTTTTCTTTACACTCCTTCAGTATAAGCAGAGTTACGCAAATGGTCAATTCAAGTAATACTTACTAGGCATACGCAACTAGCTCCATTCCCAAATGTTCTGAACTGCATATATTTTGTAAATACTTGGCACGAGGTTTCGTCCATTTGAGCTAAATAAGCGTAAAAATTATATCTGGTGGATCATTAATTAAGGCAAATTAAAATAAATATCAAAATAAATTCATTTCTTTTCAACCTGGATTGTCATTAACTTGTAAACATGAAATGAAAGTCCTACATTTTCACTGTCATTGATGGGTAAAGATGTTAACTAATGTTTGTTCGTGAGTTATACCGGTTTGAAAATAAAAAGTTTTATTTCGGGCGAAAATTTAGAGCCTGCCTGGAACAGTCATAGGTTTCAACTTCACCGACAACTTAATCTTCAAATTGAAATAACGCAGGAACAAAAATTATCTTAAAAAAAAGTATGACCAACCAAAAAATAACAAAAATATTGGTTATTAGTTCATGTATCTACAAGTTAGTGCTGTTCCCGCTTGAGGAAAAATGAATTTTTTGCTTAAATTATTGACCCATGCGGTCTATAAATGAGCCTCAAAGACTTGTTTAAATTCAACCTGATAATAATATACGTATGCAATTAATATTGTACATTGTAGTGTACATACCACAGGAAACTCCGGAGTCAATTTGGTAATATTTCCTGTAATAAAAAATGAAAGGTATAAAATATAAAAAGTGCCTATGGATGATACTGAAATATTGTAATCAATCATTTAGTAAAAATTAAAAAATATTAATACAAAGGAAAAACTTGGTGAATACCTGGCCATTCCAGTAATTGTACATCGGATTCATTCCATAAACTGTAATGAATACTGGTATTTCTTTCTGTCTTCTCCAACCAAAATCTTGATTCGAAGCGGTATTTCATTTTCATGTCTTTAGTGTCGAATTCGATATCATTTTCCAAACTAATTTAAAATACAATTAAACAGTTTTAATTACTAAAACATTTAGAACAGTTTTTAATTTTGAATGTACTTATGTGAGTGTCAAGGTCAAGGGAAGGAATATAATAAAAATAAGGAAACTTACCGAATTTTAGCAAGACAGAAGGTAAAGTTAACGATAATTACAGCTAAAAAAATTATCTTCACCTTCGCCAACATTTTGTTTTTACACAAAATTTCAAAATTTCTTACAGTAAAAATCAAAATGTCTTTGCACAGTTTTTGGAATAAAATAATGGCAGCACAAGAAATGTAATTTGAGCAGATTTAAATATCGGCGGTGTGCACAGAATGAAACCTTTGTGCAAAAGCAAAGAAACAGAGCAGGAATTAGTCTTCCCCAGAAAGAACGTTTTTGAACAAAGCTCTTTGTTTATAAACTTTAGCCGTGCCATGAGATCATGGCGTCATCGCCGTGCTTTAACCAAATCAGCCATCGTGAAACTTTTGTGCATATAAACAAAGAAAACGGTAAGAAAGTAAGAATTAAAATAAAATAACGGTTTTGAACAAAGGTCTTTGTTTGGCTTAATATGATCATTACAACACATCAGCCATCACGATGTTGAAGTATGAACTCAACAAAGTAAGTAAGAAAAAGTTTGTTAAAGCTTTTTATAATAATAATAGTATAGTCACCCACATACAGATATACTTACAGTGGCATGGTCATGAATTAGTAAAAATTTAAAATCTGCTGTCATTTGGACTTTAAAAGGATGTATTTTTTCGACAAAGTTATTCTACTTGCATCAGTTATTTCTTACTTATTTGAAAGTTTTAAATGAAGACAATTCGTAATACTTATGTCATAATAATCTTTCCAGTGTACATATTTTAAAAAACATCAATTTGAGAAGGATTCTTCATTTAAAAACATAATTATAACATACCTGGGTAAATGTCTCGTATGGAATATTTAAAGAAGCAAATGAAACTCGAATGAGTGCGTTAATAAGTCCTATATAGCATAAAGAGTATCATCACTTATCTATTTATTATGGAAGCTTAGCATTACATTCTGAATATATCTGACAATCATTTCTCAATAGATTTGATGAGAAGATTTGGAAAAATAAATAATTCACACCTTTGTAAACCAAAACTCTACAAAGGAGCAACATGTGTTTGATGTTGAATTTCTGTTTGTTCAAAGATCTAACCTAACTGAAGCACAAATGTTAAGCACTATGGTGTGCTGTGGTGAATTTTATATGAAATAACTCTAATATTAAGCTGTGTGTAGTAGGTAAGGTAGGTAGCCAAGCACTACAGTTGTATTATAGCACAGTCATAAAAAATTCTAAAAGAGCAACTTATTATATCTTCCGCTTACTCCAGCAAGTTTACACAGCCGTGCCGGAGGTGTGTTTGTGTTTTCTATTTGTTGCAAAGCAAAATAAGTTCAGTTTCTGCGGCTCAGCTCAGATTGGTGTTAATAATATGACGTCCTGTACACAGAACGTAACAATGGAAAACAGTTTATCACTGTTTAAGTAAATACAAGTTACATTGCATGGAATTCTTATAAATACATTAGGTAAGGTATGCATGCATCCTTTTAAAACTACATGTATCACTTTTTTCACCACATAATAGAGATATATTCATAGCAAAGTAAAGTGGTACGAATAAATTAGACCGCAATCATCATTTACATCTTTCTTGTTGAGAAAAGATGCGTTTTACCGAAAGAGTAAGTCATAATCACTCTGCAAATATCAAAGTTCTGTCCATTCAATGGTGAATAATACAGCTGGAATTTTGTGTAACTCTCAATAGGTTGCTTGCTACATTATTAGTTTATTAGAGACAAAAATTGCAGAGACGAAATATGCAACATTTTACAAACTATTTTTTACTAACATTTATATTAATCTACATTACATCCCTATTAAAATGTAGAATTGTATATTGTATTTTTACAGAGCTTCAATTTAAGTTGTGCAAATAAAATTATTGCAGCACCTAGTACCTACCATACAGGAATAAAAAGACTTTTGAAGGCCAAGTAAATACACTTTCAATACAATAGTATATGAACACGTTTCCTTCATTTAATGGAAAGCTATACAAATAATAAATTTTCTCTGCCAATGCATACAATACAATAGGTCAAACGAGAAATACTAAAATACAATCATTTACTATTACGTAAAACTATAGTTTTAGAAAACTTTAGTATTAGTAAAACCATATTTACACGCTATAGTAAAACCCAAACATTAAAAAATCCACAGTTCCTAGTTCCTATCTGTATATTATTACTATGTTCCCTTCACATTGTTCACAAACAAAAATGTCGTAGGTACCATTATACTAAATCCGCTATATAGAAAAAATGTCATTTTTAACTAGATATTCAATCAAGCAAATTATAAGGAAATAATAATAGTATTTGTAAACTGCTTAGGTAAAGCTGAAGAAATCAACTTCAAATTACAAGTTTATATTTGAGTAGTTAGTGAAAATGAATGTGTATTATGTGTTACTATTGATTCTGAACAAATAGTTTGTTTGGCTATACAAACAAGTGTTCTTTGTTCCTGAAATTATTTCATAATTGTATAGTGAATGAGCTTAGTAATTGGTTTTGTTGAATAAGTAAGTAAATTGAATGACAAATATATACCTCTATGCATAACACAACAAAACCAATAAAATAAGTACATTTTTACAAAGTAGAATATGCTGTCAAATATTCATGTTGGTTGTTGTAAGCAAAGAGCGTGCCAAGGTAAGGTTAATTTTAGTTGTGTTCGCTGCAAGGTAAATTTGTATAGGAGAGTTAAAGCTGAAAATATATGGAGCAGTTTATATTTAATTCATTTATTCGTGTTTGTTGGCTCTAGTTCTGGACTCTATGTGTCATACCTACTTATTTGCGTACATTCCAAGACTAACGTAGTCAAATGTACCTTACTACTTATTTATGTTTGAATTGAAGCAAAGCAGGGATGTCCTCCCACATTACTGTGAAAGTTGACAATACGCAACCCACACCATTATCTTTCTATTTCAATTATTCACCGACATCTGTATTTACGAGACAGTTTCTTCAAACCAATTATGTTGATTTAATCGATTTATACTTTCTTTAACTAAAGAAGCCTTTTGCTATAAGTTGTAGCAATTTTTTGGCATTCTGACATTTCATGTTTCACCAGTACAAATGTCTTATTTTACAAATATGTTTGATAAATAGTACAGGTAAGGAGCTAGGTATATTTAATGCGAAGAGGATGTTTTAGATACTTAGAATTTAATTGCTACAAATGTTTTTTTGTAGCATTTAGTAATATTATTTTTAGAATGTTCTCATATTATTATTAGCATGGGTAAAGAAACATGTTCGCCACTTTTAGAAAAGCCATTTGGAACAGTATAATGCGCACATTATATAATGCACATAAATGATTATGCTGGGATGAATTTGTTGACTCATTTATTAAGCATCTAACGCATGTTGACGGATTGATTTCACAAGGCGAGTACACATTATGACAAACAAAGTAGACAAAGAAAAGTAGTTTTAAAAGTGGTTGTTCCTTTCTTTCTACACGAGCATAGAAATCAATCTGAAAATTGAAAATGACCATGAAAGTGTGTGTGTGCATTTTCTATGTACATAAAGAGGGGAGATATTTCCATTTAAATCTCTCCCAGTCCACAGACAGAAGATATGTCCATAAATGATATATGATCGTCTCTATCTTCCTTTGCAGCGTGCATTTCCTAGTACAACTTCTGAACTTACCACAGCGAAACCAAATGTTCCTAGGTATATATGAAACACATACGTTGTTGAATGCAAGTCATATTAGTCACATATTACCAACTATTTATACAGTAAACCTAAATAGGTACCTATAGGTAGATTTCTATAAGTCAAGTCTTATACTCAGTCTGATGTAATAAATATAATGTAGTAAAGCAGAAAGCATTTTGAGCAAGAACACGAACCGAAATGCTTATACTTGTTCCCAGTCTACAAATTCTCTATCATTATTATTTGAGTTCCCAAGTCAGAAAGAGACGGAGTGGGTTCCCATTTCCATATAGTTAGTAACAAGGTAAAACTGGATGTGAGGCACTCACATTCACTCCCAACGTATGTAAGCTTTATTGTAGTCTCCGACGACAGAGTGCCGAATACGAACCAACTGCAGAGCTGTGATGTGGATGTAATGTAATTGGGAATTTGGGAAGACTTTATTTGAACAATTTTCAATTTGAAATGACTGTTTGCTCAACAGAGTATCTTAGCCACATCATAGCCTTACTCACATGCTCTGATATTACTAGAAGGCATTTTTCTATGAATATGAACAAAGTAATACAAAAAGTCACTCCGCAAACTTAACATTACACAAGAACGCTGCTGTACATATATGCATTATATACAAGACAATGCATGTAGGTGCCATATAGCTTTATATCTTTAGGACATGCACCGTTCTTTCGTAACTTTTAGGTCTTATGGTTGCCTCAATCTAATATTTTATAACAAACCTGTGTTTTATCAGAGGAACGACTTGAGTCTTCTCATAGTTTTGTCAGAGTGAGTTCATTCAGTCCCTCAACTTCACAATGACAAATAATTTTCCCATGGAAATTATATACCAACTTTAGCTTTTTGCCTGTTACGCAATCAACCTTACAAGGTACACAACCAAAGTACTAATATCTTTTCCAAGCACCCCGCTAATGTAATATCTATTTCCGACAGTCAATTATGTGTAAACATCTTTCAGACTTATGACTTGATGAATATGTCAACTGTGAGATGACAAGGTATGTATGTGAGGAGGTTGATTGCGAGTTAAACAACAGAGTTATATGCTAATGGACGAGGAATAGAGACGTGAATGAGAACTTACAAAATTGCTCATAATGTGTTTGCACTAGACATTAAAGATTCACAATTTTTTGATATACAGAATCTGATCATTGTAGAAATAAAATTTATGGATATATTTTGTGGATTTTAAAATAGTTTTATGTGTATGTTCTATGTTTGTATGTATATGAATAGCATACTTAAAGTGCAGACACAATAACACCGAGGTTTATCATTGTGTATTTTTCTGCAAGATACAATGTGTGTTTATAAAATTGATATTTTAGGTAGGTGGTACATATAACAGAACAAGAACATTATGTTGTTAATTATTTTTAATATTTCGGTTTCCTCTTTTAAATGCAGTCACACAATAGTGTAAGGGAAAATGCGCCATAATTATCTTAACACATAGTTCATAGTTCAGTTTATTTCAAGTGCTTATAAATCAGTACATATTGTCTGTTTTCCATTTACATCTCGACAGTACCTACATACTACCTACCTACTCTAATGTAATAAATAGTAAAATTAAAGCGACCAAAATTTACCAGTCATTTGCTCCGGTTTTGTTGCTTTTAATCGACAAATTGTAAAATCTAAGATTTATATTAATTTTGTAAATAATTATTTTCTGCAGATGGATGGAATTCTAAGGTCTCTATGAAAAAATGTCTACATTCATAATGTCTTTTAAAAGTAGTATTACATTCTTTAAATAGTATGTTACAAATACTTTGCAAATCCAGTGGAGTACTTTCAACTTTATATTGTAAGATGGAAATATTCACTACATTGATTAATACAGCGTTACATTTGCTTGAACCCTATTGTCTAATATTGTCCACAATATTTGTGATTGTGCGTATTTACAAATGCAAGAGAAACACAAATGAAAGCATACTGGAAGGTTTATGTACACTGTGAAATAAACGAAGGGTTGAAATAAGATAAATGTGTGAACAATGCATCAACACAGCTATAACAGTTTACATCATAGGAGCACAAACACACGCTCCCTATACATAGCTAGGAAATAATTTAATAAGTCTGAAGAGGATAATGCAATAAATGCATTTGCACCGAACTAGGTCCTTCAAATAATGCAATAAGAATGCTGCTTGTTCATCTTATACAAACTTTGTCTAACACACATAGAGAAAGTCTGTTTATAGGACAAATGCAATGGTAGAAGCACGCAAGTTAAACATAAAAGTATATCTACACCATAATAAGCTTTATATCAATAAAATAATATTAGGTGTACCTTATGGGAGATGCACCGTGTAAGTACTAACAAGTGCAAACTATATTGTGTGTATTTGTATTGTATCTGTCTGTATACATTGCAATAAGTGTATATACACACGCAATTCAGTTGGGAGGAAGGAACAAGCAAAAGAAGAACTCAATCCATACCTTATACTTTGTACAATAATAACAAAAATGTGTACAAAACACACACAGCTATGCTTTTCATTTCTTTCAATGTCATTTCAACTAATACTCAGTCAAACCCTCCCAACCTTTACATTTCCATCATCCACCTTACACAAAATTATTTTTCTACCTTATAAACTACACCCTTGAGTAAGCATCACAACTAGTTACCATGAAATCACCCACTTACGGAGCTTGTGATACCTTCAGATATGAATTCATTTAATATTCATTGCATATATTGCTCGTAGTACATTTATATGCCGGGTTGTATGTAGCATGCATTTCTCCCTTTATGGTATGCTCACCGAGTTGCATGAGATGTATCGTAGAAATTGTCGCCTTCCACGCATCACAGGGTTCATAAGGTGCTGGTAACAATTAAGTATTACGTTCTATCTCTTTCCTAATCTTTTAAAACCGGAAGGGTTTATTTTGCACGTTTATAGGCAAACTAGCGTGCAACACTGCTGTGTTGTAAATGTAAAAATAGAAATAACAATAAATGACATGACATAGCACCCTTGCTCATGCTATAACCCAGCCCTTTGTTGCATTGAACTTGAAAACTTGAATACTCTTCTTCTGACCATAGATCCACTGTATGGAGCAGCAACAGCAACGCTTCTTCTTCCTGTGTGTTGTGTTGACGCCTTTGTTGTAGCAGGCTTAGGAAATGGAGAATGTAAAGAACTATCAACTCAATATACACTCACGAGTGTGTATAACATCCCACCTTCAATTCAACATTAACAGTTTTCATCTCAAACCTCAACCCCTCTACTAACAATACAAAAGTAAGTGCATAGTAAAAGCCTTGCTTAACTCCACTGTTTTCTGTTGATTCTTCTTGTTGAAATTGTTTCAAGAGATATTCCTATATGCTTTTACATTATACCTTTATGTATGTGTAACCACTTTGGCCTTTCTATGTGTTTGTATGCCTAATGCAAATAATATGCTATACTGAACTGTTGATGTTGCTTTAAATCCATCGTAAATCCATCTTCTTCCTTTGCCCAGTGTATTCACATAATGGTGTTAGCTCCTCCACTCAATATGAAAATATAAAAGCAAGCTTTTTAAAATGGATTGAAGGAGCTTAGCAGAAAGAAGTTCATATTTGTATTTTTCAACGCTTGCTTGGCATACGCATTTTGTTAAAATGCATTTTCTATACACATACTATATTTAAGCATAAAATATAGATTTATGTTTTCAAAAAATACACCTAGGTAAGTATAAGCATTAGTATGCGTATAAAATTAAATGATAAATTATTATTGCATTGTTGGCGTTCGTTACATTCTGTACTACTTACGTGTGGATGGGTGTTATGCATGTAAAAGGCTATAAATAAATGACTACAAAGACATTTTAGTATAAAAATCCTTTGGATTTTCGTGTGAAACAGAATAATAGTGCTATGCACTTGATGTTACGTGAAGAAACTTCTATTTACTATTGAAGAACAAGCATATGATATTAGGTATGCATAGTATTATTAAGTATATTATGTCTACCTATAATAATTTATTGGTTATGGTAGTAGGAATTCTATTATTGGATGTGTATGCACATGTTATTATACTGTGTGTATGAATCAGGTAGCCAAGTTATATTTGTAGAAGCCATTAAGCACTACGAAAAGCAAAGTAAAGAGAAGACTGAAGTATAAAATATAGATCTTTATAATAATAGAAGAGAGATCTGGTGTAAGATACATAATATCATGTAGTAATATCGTATAAATATATCCAGCTACCTAGGTACACGTTCTACATTCATATGAAATGTTTTGTGTGCTTTGACTAGACTAGGACTAGAAATAACATTGGTTGAATGCTTGCAATATACACGGTGCTTTGCTCGTAATACTTTTTAACGCACCCTAGCACTCTACTAGTACTATTTGTTCTATTCCTGTAGTCTCTAGTCTCTATACTTCATAGCTCTCATACTCCAACCACTTCTTCCATACTGAGCCCAAGATTAAATGAGTATTTTCAGAGCAAACACTTTCAAATATTTTATCAGTCACCAAACCACCGAGTTTGATTTTCGTTTCTTTATCAAGAGTTTCCTCTCTCGCATTTCATTCCGTGTCTCTCCAAACTCACATCCTCACACAAAGCTCAATTCTGCCCTGACCTGGTCTCCGTCTCACTCACACGGCTCCCACTATACACTTCCACGACTACAACGGGTAACTTCCATTTGGAATGATACCCGATCATTTTCTATGTCTCTTTCTCTTCCTACAAAACACGCGAGACTTCATCCATGTGAATAGCTCATTCCGTTTCACCCTATCGCACATACATCAAGATACATAGCAGGTTACATTCGGGTATTAGAAAAGGCAATCATAGTGCAAAGGTAATCATCATCCGATCAAGTGCAACAAACAAATGTTTGTCCCGGCTTAATTTCTAGTGAAATTCTCCAGGTTTTTCAATTTAACTCAATGCTTATTTAACTGAAATATTAAAATGTATCTCTGAATTACAAGGGTTTGTCATTCAGACTCAATGTGTCAACCCGAGTGTGTTTAAGCATTACGGACGTTTTTAATTATCTCAGATCGACACAATTAGTTACTTTTCAGTCAATAACTCGTTCTTGTGGTGGTACATCTACAACCTGTTAAATAACGATTTGTTCAGAACAGAATACCCCATGTGAAAGTGCGGAGAAAGCGATTCGTAACATTTTTAGTACAATACAATGTTGACTCTACGGTTCATTAACATTTCTGTTCAACGTTTATCTGTCAAAACGATAAAATCTGTAGCCACTGTGTGATGTGTTGAAAGTTGATTGACCCAAGTGAGTGGCGGTTTCAGGAAAACAACCATCAGACACAACAACAGACTGCTGAATCATAATTATCTATTAATAACTGTTTGTACACGCATGGAATGTGCGCTACACTTTGTACTTTCCTACACCAATTATATACATTAGTTAGCAAACAAGTGTGTTTTTATCATTCAGTAATTTCGATCATTTAAACTTGTGATGTAATAAAGCTTGCTAATACATAATAACAAGAATTGAATTCAACTCATAGGACTTAAGTACCTAGCTACAGTTTTCATGATAAAATGTTCTATTTGTATATACTTGTTTGTAAAATGTTATGTCATTGTCACTTATAAATCATAATTGTAACGTTTTATGTTGTATACTTTATTGGTACTCCTGAAATTTCAAAACAATTCGATTCATAAAGATTGCGCATGAATGGATCTCTGTATATCATGTAAAAATGAAAATGAGTTTTCATGAATGAATGAGTAATATTGTCAATGTTTTTAACGTTATAATGAATTGCTATAAAATAAATGTGAATAAACGATTTACTAAATGTGTAATCAGTTGTATACAGCACAGACTGTAGTTTAAGTGTTATTGAACCCCTTCATCTACAATATTTTAGGAAGTGAATTCGCAATTGCATGTTGTTCAATGAATCATATATGATAAGGATTTTAGATCAATATTTTTCCCATTGCAATCAGGTAGGTGGTTATCGGGAGTAAATTTTTAACCAGGAAATATATAAGCTCATAAGCTTGAGTATGACTATTCAAAACTAACACATTAATCTGTAGTTCCATGTAGTTCTTCCTCATTTGCATGATAATATTTGCATTTGCTACGATGCAGCAGGCATATATTCAGTTTGTTATTTTGCGTAGTTCATTACACCTCTAAATGAGTTATTGTGCTCTTTTACTTTTCATTCACAGTCGCGACAGCACTGTGAATGAAGTCCAGCATAATGATATGTAATTGAACTTTCGGCAAAATAAATGGTTTTCCAAAGTAAAAATGTTTAGTTCATTGTTTGCAAGTCATGTTCATATCTGAACAATGCTACATAATATGTACAAATTACATACATATTTATTACACAATAACCAATTTGTGTATAATTTCCATTAGTTATAACTTGTGTATTGTAAAATGAGTGTTCTCTGAAGTAGGTCTCAATTTGTATTGCAATACATACTAAGTATAAAATACTTATAATATGTAAATGTATTTAGCTTATAACTAATTTATATAAAATGGAAAGGTTTAATTTTTAGTACGTGCCAGACAGCACTATAAAGAGGATTGAAATGCTAACCTTATCTGTCAAGTCAAGATTACACTTATAGTAAAGCATAACACTTGAAACTGTTTTGCTCTTGTTAAGCCTGGCCAGGCTTTCATTTCATGGCTCTTTATAAGCAGCTAGGATCTCATATCACATCACGCAATACAACAACTACACGTTCCTCATGTCTTTGTTATTGTTATTTTATTATTCTCCATGTCGATCATTCCTCTTTGCCAGACATTGCACTCCCTCAAATGCTACTATACTTTTATTCCATCAACCCACACTCTTCAACATCCAGACATATTATTCGAGGAGCCAAGAGGAGTAGTGCATGAGTCGTGTACATTGCGTAGAGTCTAGATTGAGAGAGCTACTACTCACACTCTCTTTCTCTCTTCACATTAAAATGCTTATCGTTCATTGTCATTTCATGCCAAAATAAGTATTCACAAAGCCAGCGATGGAAATGGACTTTGCACAAAAACACACGTTATCATCACATGGGGCATATATTGTCTCGTTAAATTACGCAACCAAGTTTGGATAGTATCAGTGCATTAGTACTTCATGTTATAATGTACACTAGAAGTAAAATGATACTCATAGTACATCGTGAATTTATGGAATGAAAAATGTGTATAATAATGTTTTAGCATTGTATACTTACCTTTATGTACCAATAGTAGATGCGTAATTGGCAGAAATCTGTGATATGGATATGTGTATTGTACCACGATTATTTCATCATCATTTTGCAGAATTATTCAAGTAACTTCATTTAACCTGTCCATACATTATAGGACAATACCATTACTCACATTTACAAGTAAGCAATGAATTTAAGTTGAATAAAGGATAATACCTTGATACACAACAAACCCCTATGTCATATACACATCATTGCACTATGGGGAAATTGGCGTTCAGAATACTCATTAATCGCTGCAGTAATATACAAGGGATTCTGAAGTCACCATT
>JAQFYB010001199.1:0-35694 GCA_034694085.1 Pogonognathellus longicornis
AATAGAGCTAAACATGACTACCATTGTACGAAATGGAAAGTTCACTCTTGAAAGGTGTAAATATTTCAATTATTTCCGCCAGTACGAGGATTTAGCATTTACCATTATTCCCTTACTCTGAGTTTTTTCTGAGTGTGCAACAGAGGCATTCCAAATTAAACTGTATTAAACTAACGAATGACTAAAATTTGATTTACTGGATTGTGTCTTTGTTTACGTAGTTTAACCTTTAAGCATGACTGATGCTTCCGTTTAGTTTGCATTTGGTACCTTGACGTTTACATAGTCGATTTTATTAAAACAACTGGGGATATCGTTCGTGATATTCCATGATGTCGTGCTGTCGTCAGTCTTATCGCAAACAAACAGATTCGTTTTGTTTTTGTACGAAAGCGAGTACAACATAGGGCAGAGAGAGTGGTTTGTGTGCATGGCTTAAACACAGGAGCCTTTTTCCTTTCAACACATGCATACATACAAGCATGCACATATTATGGATTTCACATGTAAAAATCCAATAATTTAGTAGAATTATTGCATTTCGGGTGGAGTGTGCATTTGGGGCAGCTAAAATGCACTGACACATGTATGTACATATACGAAATGCATTGTTTTAATTTAGTAAATGAAGGACACGACACATGACAGTGTGTGATCAGATGATAATAATATGATGATGGGATAATGCATTGCTAAATGACATTTGCCATATGGTTTTTTTAGTGTATCTGTAAAATATAGGTACATTCACCCTCACATATTATTCACATATGAAAGTCACAACCAAAAAAAATTCTATGAAATTGTATTGATATATGTAGCTGTAACGAGAATAATACAAATCATCAAAAGTGTATATATGTATTTACATTACAAGCGGTTTAGGAATCGAAAATGTTGGGTTAGGTAGGTGTTTCTTATAATATTCTAAAGCAAAGCAAACTCACCAGGTGTAGGTGTAGCATACATATTTATAGGATGGTGCAACTTTCTATGTTGTGCAAAGATTGATTAAGTCTCTGGTGGTTTTTATGTTTTATTTATAATACCAAATTGGCTCAATAAACCCACTTGCTGGAAAAGCAGTGCCTTTTATTGACACAAGAGGAAAATATTGTTGAGTGTGTATTTTAAAGATCTGACTAAAGGTGTTGATAAAATAAAGAGAAAATATTGTCAGCATTTATATTTTATTCGATAAACATGCGGTACACACGTGTTATGATTGTGTCATGTGTGTGTGTAATATATACAATGAATTTATAGGCAATAGCTTTAGTTTATATAACCTGAGGTAGAAATGTAAATGTTAAAGGTAAAAATTTATTGAGTGAGGTTTCGTTTACATAAGGTTTTCTGAGTCTCACTCTCTCATGACGAAGGAAGGTGAATACTGAATGCAAGGTCGTATTTAGCATTTCATTTCGGGATGGGCCAAATACCAGCATGATGCATAATAGTGTCGGTTATCTCGCGTAGCGCAAAAAATTTGAGCTATTTTAGACCGAAATCAATATAAAATGCATCAAATTCGCACATAGCCCAATTTTTGCACTCTTTTTGGTAAAATAACCTATTTTTTCCGATTTCGGGGGGGGGGGAATTGCCCCCTAAATACAGCCTTGATTGAATGTTATACACGCAACGAGAGAGAGAGAGAGAGAAGTTAGAGTAAGAAATGGCAGGTATTTTTTGTAAATTTGATTTTTTTAGGACTTTGATTGGCTCAACGACGGTTTATTGTACCAATTCATGTCATAATGGAGTTGCTTTGAGTCAGTTTAGGTCTAGCAGAGTCGGAAGATTAATTATTACGAAAGGACATTGCATTGTAGTCGTCGTTCGTCATGATATCGTAGTTTGTCCACAAAATGTCATCACACACGTTTGTTCGTCTTGTTTGCTTTTTGCTGTCGTAGTCGTAACACGAAACTACTTTAGTAGTTCACATCGTATTACATTTACTTTGTGGACAGACGGACAACGGACGACAGAGCTATCGAAATAAGCTCCAGCAAGCATCGCATTACCATTACAACAATAAATGTGTTCTCTCTTTCTCTATGCTTTTTTTATTTTTGCTTTGGTGTGATTTGACATGTGACTCTCTGGGTCATGACTTGGCCACTTGAGACTGTGTATACTGTCTACAAACACTAAACACACGTACACAATATTGTGGAGTGTTGCAATGTATGTAATGCGAAGTAATTTTCATGATTAAATTGTACAAAGTTTAAATGAGGAAGGACCATGGTGCATGTCGATGACATACGGAATGAACAGATGAATGTTTGTTGCTTTGTTTACTTTCTATGGATAATTTAATGAGCTGCAATGTTTGTACAAGTATTTTTTCCCATATAGGGTAATAAATACTGTGTAGGTACTTGTTGTGTACATAGTGTGAGTGTAGAGTTGGTATTGTATTGCAAGGCAATATTATAGGTATTTTATTATCATTATCACTAGAAGCTGACACTGTTGAGGAATGTAAAGTGATCTTTTTCATGATTGATGTAAGTTATCAGATTGTAAGAGTCTTGCCTTGTGTTAATATGAAGTAATATTATATTGGATTAGTATTAGTGTACGTGACCGGATCAGTTCTTGCACGTGATGAAAGCTTTATATACATATACCGTGCTTACTATTATTAGTGCTGTTGACTGATGGTGATGGTGCCTTTATGAATGTAAATCCAAAGAAATAAAATAACATTGCTTTACATCTCTGTGTGTAAATCATGGATTGGTGTAGGAAGGAGGACACACGCCATTTGTCGTGTCATCGTTTGGACACTTTTAAATAGAATGTAGCTAATAAGATGAATCATCTTTGTTACACCATCATCATGAGGAATCATGACCATTGACAGTTTCAACCATGCGTTATAATTTGTACTATGAAATCAATATCACTGAAATACCTTTACTAATGTGGACGCTATTTTACATGCATGATAATAAAATTTATATGTATTTATTTCTTTAGTAAGAAGCTTGATATTACTCCTTAGGTATTCGGTATTCTTTACTTAAATTACATCATTCCTTTCTTACCTACTACGAAGAGAACATTTTTGACTGTGTAATAAATGCAACTATTATAGGTACTTAGTTTTTTGTAGAAATTACAAATCTATTTTTAATATAAATAGGTTTAGAAGTAAAAAACTTGCTCCTACTATATACTTTCTATGTACAGTAGGAAAGGCATAGTGTTTATATAGTAAACTTCACGTTATAAATTACAATATTAGTAACGAACCACAAAAGGTTTTATTTTGTTGCAATGAATCAAGTTGTATTTTGTTTACTTGAAAGATTGCTTAGTTGTTGACGATGAGTCATGGTTGTTGTTGTGATTGTGTTATTTTAGTAAGTTGTTAACTTGGCACAACATTGTGTGTATAGTCATTAAATCTACTTTTTATCTGACATCTGACTATGCAGATCTCTCCCCCTTCTTACAAGCAGTTTCAGTTATGACGTAATATGTAAAAATATCCAAGTTAAAACTTTTCTTCTTATTCTCTTCTATAATATTATAAATGGAGTCTCTCGTAAAGTTGAAGCCAAACTTTGTCTGAAATGTTTCTGCAAATCCTGGTTTATTTCCTCTTCGTTATGTTTGTAATTCAAATTCAGAAAGAAGAGCAGTTAAAGCCACTGAAACAAAATGTAGAATTAGGTCCGACAATAAAAGTATTGTCTGTCATACTACCAAATCTTTTTGTCACAAATAATAAGAGCAACTGTCTGTTTACTGTTTACATTCTCGTTTGTATATAAAAAGCTTTTGGCTATATGTACAGCGTGTCTATATTGTTTGCGTGTGCACAGTACAAAGAAACATTGTTTCAAATCCAGGAATTTTGTAAGAACAAATGAGAATTCTCGGATATTAGGTCATGGGTTTGTTGTGTCGGCTGCATAAATGAAAAGGATTTTATTTATGTCTGCCGATTCGCCCTAAAGTGCATTTTCATGATGTCTCGTCGACGTCTCGTTCTACTAAAAGGCTAAAATGTAACATTGTGCTTTGAATACTACAAACAAGAACATACATTACTACTACACATACTATACGTATATACAAAAACACACGTTTTAGCGTAGACTCACTAACACCGCATCGAGTAACGTTAGTAAAACACGCGGGTATTGCTCTCCTGGAGACATACATTTATTTTTAATGAACTAAGCCCTAGTTCGGTTTTCCCCATGTGACGAGTCTATAATATTATGATATGCTACCACCATTCATTGTACTGTATATGAGTGTGTAGTGTACTCATTCGTTTTTATATTCGGTTCTTTCAGCCAACTCTCTGGATTTCACTGTGTTAACTGTAAATTACCACACATCATACTCAGTATAAGTATGTACACCTACTTGATTTCGTTATAATGATTTTACTTTACGTTCTATGTAGACTCTACTGCTTTTTACCTATTGTATTATTAGTTGAGTGACACCGCTTGTCACTTAGTGACTAACCGACTACTAAACCGAATTATAAATATCTTTACACTCTCACTCCCGCATTAGACGCTCCAGTAGATGCTTGGTTTGCTTGGTTAAATTATTATTGAATTTTTCAAATATAGTGCTACAAGAGTAAACTGCTGAAAATGTATTAAGCTAGCTTAAAAGTGTCGTGTGTGTATCTTTATAATATTTCATTACTTTACTTTTATGGGTGTATAATAAAATATTATTATGTCCCTAGGTATTTTGGATAGGTGTATTATAATAATATTATTATACTACTGTATAGACAAGTCAATATTCCATTCAAATGTGAATTGTGATCTATGTATTTTTATCAATATCTGAACGAATGAGAGTGTGTATGATATAAAGATGCAGTTTATATTCAGATTCGTGCATGTAGATGTTTCTCCGTACTTAATTTTGTTAGCTGGTGGCTTATACGTTGATGGATGTGATAATAACATAGAAAATAAGCCCCGAAAATCGATGAGCTACATATATAGTACACTGTACACACCTTACTAAGCACACATTCATGCAGAGAAGAGAAAGAGACTTGCATGAAATACTGAAAAGTTTTATGTTATGTGTACACTTACTAATAATTCTCTAGTAGACTTTTACTACAATGAGAGTGTACAGCGTATACCTATCGTACAGTCATAAAAACAGTGGTAGTAGACTTATAAATGACGACGTCTGTAATAAAAATGATATGAAATAACACGGGAGCTGGAGCGGAGCACAAGGTTCTTATTATGATATGACATAATTGCCAAGCACTACTATTACTACCACTGTTGTAGCTTTACGGGAGAAAAGGGTTTATTTACGATTGCCGTTGTGGGGGTATATCACCGATTCACACATCAAAAGCTACCACCAACACACTAGTGCATGTGAGTACTATGTATATAAATAGGTATAAATACATTTCATGCAATCTCTTGTGTAGTATTAGGTATACGGCTAAACACTATGTGTCGTGTCAAACGTGTGTAATTACATAGTACATTGTAGCTGTAAGCTAAAAAGCGTGCTCGAGCTAAAAGTTGATGTAGTAGTGGTGTAGTAATAATACCTAGTTGTTAAATAGGGAGATTGTAACCAAAAACAATAATAATAACATTTGTGTGTTCTCGTTCTCACATTTTACTACAAGGAAACCACGCTTTCATTCCAGTATTTTTCTCTATGTACTCCTAATATGTACAGTCGAACGGTAAAAGTTTGGTTTAGTCTACTAGTATAGTGGTGTATATGTATTTTTGCATCCTTGGTCTTGTCTCTTGTAATAGCATGTATGTACAATATGTGTAAATCTAGACGTAAAGTTTAATACCCAGGGAGACGTATTCAAGTTAGCAGCTGACCTCTCTCATACTTCTCTCAAAGTTTTATGTATATCTCTAATATGTTATGTACATAGGAGTTTATAATATATAGTACTTATCAAGGCTGTATCTAGCGGCAGGGCACTAGGGCACGCTCCCCGCCCCCGAAATCTCAAAAAAAGAGGTTATTTAGGGCTCAAAAGATAAATCCCTAAATTGCGAAATTTTTCGCGCTACGCGTTAGGTTGATTTTTTTTATCATTTCTTTTTATTATTTTGAAATTATCATTTCAGTGTCATTTCTAATAACATTTTTACCCTGGTGCCCCCCGTAACCAAATCCTGGATACGGCCTTGGTACTTATATAGTAGGAGTAATGTATATGATGATGGCTGGATATATCTGCATTTAAGCAGGATAATTTTGTGTGGAGTATGTATTTAGTTTTCACAGACAAGCAAGGTGAATGATGATATAAACATGCAGAGCTCTCCGTAGCATTTTTCTTAATTATAGGGTAATAATCTCCTCTAATCTTTTATGTCCTACATATTGGCTCTTATTTCTTTCTCCCTATTTATGATTCGTCCTTATACTACATACAATGGTTTCCTTATGGTTTACTGTGTCGCTGTGTGTGTAAAAAATCTTTTCTCATTTACCTGCATTGCATACTCAATGGGAGTCTCTTGCAATTTCAGTGTACAACATCGAAAATGCAGCTTTTCGAAATAATGGAAAATGTTATAGTAGTGTATAGGTAATATGTATGCCATTTTTCCTCATACAAGGACGTCTGTTTGGTGCTGGCTTGAGTGCTGGCTTGTTTGCAGAAGTATATTTTGACTTACATTTTCCTCATATTATGCTAATGCTTGAGTTTGCTAGTTTAATAAATATGACTTTTAGCTCGTAATTGAAATAATCCATGGCATTGGCAGCTAATAAATACTTCATAAATCACGAAAGTATTATTATTGTGGGTTTAACTCTGGTTTGTAATTTAAAATAATCATTTTGTGCAATTTTAATTGGAAATCAGAGCAGTAGTATGATGTACATATTTTTGTGAATGTAAAGTTGCAGTTAGGATGATTTTGCCTTTAACAGGTAGCGATTATGCATAGAATATTTACTTGGCTGGCTATAATAGAGTTAAATGGCAGATTAACATATACTAGAAAGTTTTAAAATGATTGTTGTACCTTAAATACGATACGGCAAAGTAATATTTATTTAGGATAAGTATTATTTTCAATATTTATAAAATTCACGAATATTGTGTGTAATAAATTGTCCGTATTAGAAAGTGAATGGGTATTTTATGACTATTTTTTATGACCGAATGTAAATATCCCGGAGAAAAGGAATTTAACGAGTTTTTGTTTTTACAATTTTAGGATTATTTTTGACGATGCTGAAAGTGTGGAAGAACATTCGAGTGTTGCTCAAACTCGCCTTAAACATTCGGAAGAGTCAGTGGCTACCGTGACCCTTGGAGAATGCTTTGATCTGTACACAAAGGCTGAACAATTATCCGCAGAAGATTCATGGCACTGTCCGCACTGTAATCGCAAGGAACAAGGAACATTAAAAATGATTGGATTATGGACGGCTCCTCAAGTACTTGTAGTTCACCTTAAGAGATTTAGACAGGTAATAATTGTAAATATTATAAATTATTGTGAATTTTAAAATTTATTAGAATTGCATTAAAGATTATTTAAATATTTATCTTTGTTCATTTAGACTACGAAAGGACGGCATACAGCAACGAAAATTTCATCAGTAGTCGACTTCCCTGTCGAAGGTTTAGATTTAGTCCCGCATGTGACAAAACGAAATAAAGGACCAGATGGAAATGCAGCTAATGGGGGTCTTAGTCAAGCTTCTTCCCCAATGAATGGATGTTTCGGCTTGGGTTCATGGAAAAATCGAGCATCTTTCAAGAAACAATTGGCATCCACAAATTACAGAGTAAATTCGCCTTTCAACGGAAACCATCAGAATGGGGTGGAGGAAAATGGACAAGGACTCACGTATGATTTGTATGCGGTGTGTAACCACCATGGAAAAGATGTTCTTGGTGGTCATTACACAGGTGAATAATAATTAAAATTAATAAATGTTAATATTAGGGTTATTTATAAAATATAGAAAAGAATTTCAAAATGCCTAACGTATGCTTTATATACAAATGTACAATAGTTATGACTATTTTTATTTTATATTATATTGTTAATTGTTGCAGCTTATTGTAAGAACCCGGTGGATGGTAGCTGGTGGTCGTTTGATGACACCCGTGTATCCCAACTGTCTTCGCCAATAGAAACAAAAACGGCCTCTGCCTATATATTATTTTACCAAAGACGAAGTTTCTCTGGCGGAGGACTTACAAATCACCCACCTTTGCAACACTGGTGCAGATCCCTTTTGAAGAAGCACCACAAAATTCCAGCACTCGTGAATTCCAATTCAAACACAACGACCGAAGTAATTCCCAAAGAAATCTCACCGTGGGACCCAACAAATGGTTTGCAGCAGGACAACTCCGTGCAAGAGGAAGACAGATTTTCCAACAAGGATTCCAATTTCGACGCTGTCAACGAAAAGCAAAGCAACAATAACACTGCCAACAACTGCAACAACTCCAATAGTCATAATCAAAATGCAGCTAATTTGCCGAAGAGTGTGAGCATGAACACAGGGGCAAGTAACGGTTACCAAACAAACGGAGTTTTGAGTAAAAGCAGCAGCAGTGGCAGCAGCAGTGCGCCTTTAGCACGTATGGAAGACATCGCCATTGGACTCAGTCTCGGCCTTCCCAAAGAATTTCAAATAGAAAGTACTGTGTAATAGAATATTCTATTAATTAGATATATTAGTGTTATGATACTAGTAAAACTGTCTAATTTTTTTAATTTAGGTTATTAAGGCAGCCAGCCATGTTTTTCTTGAAGTGTGTAATTCGTACAACATTATTGTTGGGGTATAATAATATGATTATACATGTGGGGTGCTTTAGCTACGTAAAGCCTTACAACAACAGCAAAATTGTTGGTTGTTTTTGAAATTTTTATCAAAATACTATTATAAATATTGTAACGACTTATAATAACACAAAAAGCGTTTAACGACCTTTCATATGAAACCAGTGCATTTTCATTACTAATACTAAAACTATTGCTAATAATTATCTTGGTACTATTATGTAAAATAACATTCTCTGTGTGCGTCAAAATAGCTTATACTTTTAATTGTCACATTCATCTCGTATAATGCTATTTGTTGTGGCATGCACACACAGCAAATAATAAAATATTCGCTCCTGCAGTCCTAAAAGTTTTTATTAGGTTTATAAAATGTATCTATAGATGTAAATATACCTGTCGTGTTCTAGCCTTAATATATCTTCATATATATTCTGGCTGTAAATCTAATCTAAATGCTTTCGGGTACGAATAATAATGTTGCAAATGTCGTAAGGACGAATAATAGCAATTTTAAGCACTGCTGTAACACAAGGAAGAATCAACTGAATTAATTAACAATAATAATATTAACGATTGTATTGTACATAATATAAAAACTGACATTCAAAAGTAACGTTTACTTCTTCAAGGTGGTGTGTTTTTGAGAAATGGATGGATTTGTACTACACTGAAATCATTTTAATGCAATGCTGTCGCAACTTGAGTTATAAATAATGCTAATGATAATATATTATGTGAAAAGTTTGAAATACGCATTGGAACTATAGTGTGATATCTTACCATGTAAAAATCATCATAATTATTAAATTATTACTAGCTATGTACACTAAATACTATTCAATTACAACTTGTACACAACTACAAAAAATAATATGTACTAAAATGTATTACTACTTTAGTGAGTATGATACAAACAGCTAAAATAATAATTATTATAAATACTACATAATCCTATTATTGTATCATTGTCAAAGAAGAAACGAATAATCACTCAATCCATTTGTAGGAACACGAACACACGAAATAATAGTATCGTATATGATTTCATGACGAGAACGTGAATTAATTATTACAATTCTTTACAAAATGGTACTCTAATAGTACCATGATAGCAAATTGTGGGCTATTTTCCCAATAGTAGATTAATTTTTATGTAACGTAGTTTAAATCATAATATTATGATGATGCATTCTGCTGGAAAGAGCCATGAGGTCAGAAATATTATATATCCCTTATATATACCTAAATTATAGCATAGGATGATGTAGGTTCATTACTCTAAGACACACGCATTAATTAAATGATAATAATTGTATATCGTGTTGAAGTATGTGACTTGCTGTATTTGCTATATCATACTGCTGTACATGTAGATACTATCTATATTATTGTGACGAAGACTAAACTTGTGTGACACAAATTATTTTGTTTTTTGAATTTATTTGAATAGTTTATGATAGAGAATATTCTATATATATTATATTATTACCATGAATGATGCTGATTTATTCTGATTATTTAAATGAGCCTGGCTACTACGAACTAATAATTATTATTACATACCTACCATAATTGTTATATGCAGTAGTAGTCTGGTAATAGTTCTAATAATAATATAGTAATCTATATTTGTGTTTTGTGTGTGCAAAAAGAATTTGTGGAGTATGATATGATGATGCTGATGTGGATGCTGATATGACATGATGAAATCAAATGAGAATTAGTTTATTTCAACCAGCCAGATTATGCAACATTGAGTCATGTAACGTCATACATACAAAAGTCTTGTCGTGAATGCTTTCATTGCAGATTCTCTGCTATAATAAACAAATTTTTGTACACGGTGAAATCTAGTGTGGAAATTCTTTTTCATAAATACCATTAGTCACGCTTCTTTCATCAGCATTAATGTTTACACAGTTAAAAACGTTATATGCAACACATGGATTATAATTAGACATTAGACCTTATCATATGTAACAAAATTCATTAACAAAATTAATAATGATAATAATAACAGATATTTTATGTTTAACACGCCCTAGCCTTTAGAGGGCCTACTACAGGGATTAACCGTAACAGCTAAACTGTTTCACCCTATTTTTGTAGGTTTGTAGGTTTCTAGTCCATATTTTTGCAAGGCATTTATTTTTACGGCATACTTGACATGACGTATAACAGTATCCAGCGGGGAAGGAATAATTTCATCAAAATCTGAAATAAGATTCCTAACTATTTCTGTGTCACTTAAAACTAATTGGTGAAATTCATTCGTCCTTTCACCATCACCTACATACGATATTGCAGCAGGAGCTAAGGTGTGAATTGTTTCAAAGACATTTTTGCTGTCTGAATACAAATCTCTAAATAAGCTAAAGCTAGGATGATCCAAATTCTGGAGAAATATCTCTGAAAACTCATTATCTGTTGTAAATCGTAGGTCAATACCGAATTCTGAGCATACTGCCTTAATACCTTCTTTCGTGAATATCTCTGGGCTACAAATCGTAAGTGTTTTGCCAATATTTCTAATTTCATCTTTCACTGAGAGTCGAATAAGAATTTTAGCTGCGGTATCAACGGGCAAAACATGCCAGCCTTGGGCGGAAGAAGGAAAGACTCCTAATCTCAAGCACGATATGAGAAAAGTTGCTACATGATTTTTCTCAAAAGAAAATTGACCTGATATACTATTGCCAAGCAAACTACACAATCGAAAAACTGTGCAGGGAATTCCTCGCTGGATGGCTTGTTCCAGTAATAACTCACAAGCTAATTTTGTGAGAGCAAAACCCATTAAAGGTAAATCGCTCATTGTTGATTCGTCAATGCTTCCCTTATAATTATGCACAGATGAATAAGATGTAGGGGAAAATACGTGTTTAGTTCGGGATGAACAAGCAAATTCTAAAATATTTAACAAGCCATTTACATTTACAGATCTAATATCCGAATTGCAATTTTCTGACTTCCTGTAAAGCTCAATGTGATTTATTTTACCGGCATAATGATATACTGCATCGATTTTTACTGATAATTCTTGATACTTTTCAACACTCAATCCAAAGTTCTTTTGTGAAACATCCCCAGCTAAAAATTCTAAGTTTTGATCATCGCAAGATTCAATCAAACCGTTCTTTTGCAAAATTTCTAAAACGCGACCTCTAGCACCGCTTTGACACTTATGCCGTACTAGACAATAAATTTTTCCTGACACACCGTTACCGCTGTTTTTAGATTTAATTAATTCTTTCAAAATATATGACCCTAATGTACCCGTCGCCCCTGTAAGTAAAATATTTCGAAATTCCGAAGGTTTTGAAGCTGCACCTACAGCTTTGATATTAATTGGCAAATTACAATCTGCCTTAAACAAATTCAAATCGTTTTCGACAATTTCTTTTCGAATATTCTTTCTATCCAAATCCGCAGTATCCGTTTGCGCAACTTGTAAAGTGAGATTCGCTAAATAATTTCCAAGCGTTTTAACCGATGGATTTTCCAGGAGTGTTGTTGCATTTAAAACCACATTTTGGCCAAACAATATTTGTAATTTATTTTTCAATTCTACTGCCATAAGAGAATCCATACCTAATTCTGAAAAATTTGTGTCTTTGCTAACCACTTCTGATTCGGAGAGTTTTAATATTTGTCGAACGAATTTTTCTACATAATCCTCTATGATTGAAATACGTTCATCTAATGACATACCCTCTACAGTATTCCAAAATTCTATCGAATCAACTGTAGAAAAGTTGTTATCTTTTGCTACGGTAATTGTTTTCGACTCCAGCACTTTGTTTAAATACGTAAATGATGGAGGCAACTCTATTTGTTTCAATAATGCATAGTTAAAATTTATCACTAAAGTTTGAATTCTTTTTGATATCAATATTTCACGAAGAGCTTGAATGCCTTGAGTAGGATTGAAAAATAAGACTCCGTATGATCTTTCCAAATTAGTTTTAGAAATATTAGCAGCTGCACCAATTTGACCCCAGGCCCCCCAATTGATGGTTTGTGCTGGTAATCCTAAACTGTGACGATATCTAACTAAAGTATCCATAAATGAATTTGCAGCGCTATGATTGGATTGTGCAATGGGACTAAGCACTCCAGCAAGAGAAGAAAACAAAACAAAATGTTCTAATGGATACGTCATTGTTAATTTATGAAGATTCAACGATCCCTTAACTTTAGCTTGGAAAACGGTTTCGAATTTACTCCATATTTGATTCAACAAAATTCCATCGGACAAAGTTCCAGCCGAGTGCATAACACCTCTCAAGGGAGGAAAACTGGCTTCGATTTCCTCAAACAAATTTTTACATTGCGAAAAGTCTCCCACATCAACCTGTCTTGTGACTATATTTACACCTTTATCTTTAAGTTCCTTTAAAAAAGCTTCGGCTTTTGAGTCAGGAGTACGACGACTTACCAAAATTATATTTACCGCTCCAGATTCTGCCATCCATTTCGAAACTTCCATTCCAATGCCTCCGAGACCTCCGGTAATTAAATATGTACTTTGAGAATTGAAAAGCTTTTCAGCTATTTCCAACTTACCACTAACAAAATGCAATTCAGGCATAGCTACAACTATTTTACCAATATGGCGAGCTTTCCTAAAATAATGCAATGCCTCTCTAATGCTCGTCATTTCAAATCTCGAGTATGGAAGAGGTTTAATGTTACCGTTGCTCACATCATTCTCCAATGTTTGTACCATAGGACTCATGACCTCCAATGGCACATTTTCTAAATTAACGATCGTGTAGTCAATATCTGGCCTTAATTTCTTAACTTCTTCGGGTTGCCATATATTGATTTTCCCTATTTCAACAAAACGGGCACTCCTGTTACAAATTCTTAGGGAGGCTTCTTTGAAACCAGGACTAGTTAACGAATTCAAAACTACATCGACACCTTTAATATCGTTCAACCGTTCGATGTCATCTGCGAACGTTGTGTTTCGCGAATGAAAAACGTTTTCGACACCTTGTAAACGAATATATGCTCTTTTCCTTTTAGATCCAGCTGTAGCAATTATTCTAGCGCCAATTCGCTGCGCAATTTGAATAGCGACAAGACCAACACCTCCTGACGCTACGTGTATCAAAATGGTGTCTTTTGATGTGAGTTTTACTATATTTAGGAGACAATGATGTGCAGTAAAGTAGACTGATGGTAAAGTAGTTGCTTCTAAGAAAGTCATTTGTTTTGGTTTGATGCAAGATAATTCGGATTGAACGATAGCATGGCTACTCAAACTACCTCGGAAGTTTGATCCAAATATTTCATCGCCAGGTTTAAAATTGTTAACATTTGGCCCCACAGACAAAACGATTCCTGAATAATCGGTACCGATTTCTGAATCGAATGATGAATAATAGCCATCGGGTTTCATAATGATTAAAATGTCTCTGAAATTCAATCCCGTTGCTTTGACAGATATTTCCATTTGTGTACCTTCCAGCTTAGCCTGGTGCGAGGGACCAATTGATAAATCATCAATTGAATTCGTTTCAGGAAGAATGATTTTAAATCTTTCACAGAGTGGAAGCTTCAATGGTTTTTGAGATGCCTCAATAATTTGTCCCATTGGGGTATACAGTTCGTTATCCCGGATTGAAATAGAATAATTTTTAAAGGTATTCCAAAAGATTCTACCTAATAATAATTCTTCAGTAAAAGGCGATTCTGGGTCAAGATCTATATGAATGGTTTGCAAATTATTTTGTTCAGATTTTAAACTATTTACAAACCCGTAGATCGACCCGGCAGATGGATAGCACACTTCCTCGTCCTTAATCAAGTTCATCCCCCTCGTAAATACATATAATTTTGGAAGAATTTTCGCTTTCATTGTTAAAATATCATGTGACAAATAAAGGAGTCCTTGTAACATTCTTTGATCATGGTCTTTCGAATCTAAGCTCCAATTGTACAAAATTCCTTCGAACTGGTTCTGATTATCTTTAAGGTTTAAAAAATATTCAAAAAACATTTTGAAATTTGGTTTTTGAGTTGGATCTACGTAAAATTCATGTTCATTAACGATTCTGAATTCTTTGGAAGCTTTAACAAATACAATAATTTTGTCCATTTTCTGTAAATAGTGAACAACTTGCTTCGAAAATGTATCTTCGTTTGTAAATATAATCCAAATATTTCTAATGGGTTCGGCATTAAGTTTACAACAAGAAACTGTGTACTTTACGTTTTCTTGGGAGGCTTTACCAACAATGACCCCTACTCTATCATTAGTTTTTAAAGTCGCGGTGGAAGGAAATCCATTTTCTTGTAATAATTGTTCCCAAACTTTGTGACCTACTAAAGGAGTGTCCTGACGAAGATGATTGTCATTGAATCTTTGGAAACCATCAAGCGTTCCAAAAACAATATCTGTGAATCGACAATGTTTTATTAATTCCATTAACACGACATAGCCCCCTGGTGCCAGTAAGTGGCGTATGTTTTTAATTGATGTGTCTAGATACTCCGTTGCGTGAATAACATTCGACGCAATAATTAAGTCATAGCTGTAAGGCACAAATCCTTGTAATTTAGGATCGTTTTCAATATTTAAAATGCTAAATTTCATACAATCTTGGAATTTTCTAAATTTATCTTCAGCTTTGGTAAGTAAAACCTGAGATATATCTGTATATTCATACATTAAAGAAACCCCTTCCGTTTCTAAGGTAGATAATACATAGCTAGATGTCGCTCCTGTTCCAGCGCCTATTTCTAGTACCCTAATTGGTCCACGAGTGTTCTGTTGCTGAACACTTTTTGAAATACTTTCAACTACTTTGGAGAGTATTTCATTTGCTTTAATAACTAATACCGATTTAGTATAAAGCGTTTCAGCTGGAGACATTTGATCCTTATGACTGTTAAATATTACAGATAACATTGTATCTTTACCTTGCAAAACAAGAGGTAAATGTTCCAGGCACTTTATAACAGCATCATATGAATCAGCAAATCTTGGAAATATGGATTCCTTTTTTATAATGCTCTCCATTTCACTAATTCTACTGTCACTAGGTATATCAACCACAGTCCATTGTTGAACACCATCTTCCTCACTCATTTCGCAATTAAATAAACGGTCATCGGTTAAATTGTTAAAAAACCGTTTCAAAACATTTTCATATCGTCCAGGAATAATATGATCTGACATAAAATCTATTACATTTAATTTTTCTCCAATAAATGGATTCCAACCAACTTTGGTAAGCATTTTGAATATATGCATTCCAAAAATTTTGTCAATTTGCCTCATATGCATTTCTGTCTTTTGATCAATTATCGTCATATCTTGCAAATATTTTGAGAGATTTGCCTGGATATCAGTTGGGTGAACAATCAATGATAAATCTATATCATTACATTTTTGTCCTGCGATTGGGATCCAATTATTTGTCAATAAATCAGGCAATTTGTTGCTTTCAGCTTCTAAAGCATTCAAAAACGATTCTATGGTTGTTTCAACAACTTGAATACCTTCCAATATTGCCAAAAGATGGCCATCGGCATCATACAATTTAATGGATGATGGTTGGTCACCGTCATCCATTTTCATGTGAGCAAAATAATGTGAAGATTCTCTTCGGGATACCCAAATAAATTTTTTCACACCGATTGGCAAGTGTAAGCTTTGTTTTTGCTCGGATCCTAATGCACAACATTGTATTAACGCATCTATCAAAATGGGATGACAAAGATACGCTTGGAAGTTGCCCGCTCCTTGAGGAAACGGAATTTCAACAAGCGTTTCTAAATCATTCCTCCACACCTTCTGAATACTTCGAAAATAACTTCCGAAATTCAAACCGATTTTAAGAAATTCGTCGTACATTTTGTAAGTTTCGAATGCCTCATTTGTACAACGAGTTCTGATGTCATCAATACTGACTTTTGTATCATCTATGTGTGAATAATATGGAGCAAACATTCCTGTAGCATGCCTTTTCCATTTTTCATCACTGGTGCTTTCTTGGCTGGTAGATTCCGTAAAAACAGAAACTTTAAATTTTAACCCTGTTTCTACTTCTTTATCGGCTGAATCAGGAGTTTTGACAATTGTCTGGGTATTTAGCCAACGATCAACCTTAAGTTCCATGGGAGATTCTATGCAAAAGTTTTCTACAATTAATGGTGTAATTGGTTGAGTTAGAAAATCCTCGAGTCCATGCATAGTGGAATACCCAGCTGTCAAAATCATTTCCAGAAATCCAGCTCCTGGCATTATGATTTTATTAGCAACTTTGTGGTGTTCAACATACGAAATATTTTTCAAATTCAAACTTTGATGATAAATGTTTTCGGATATTACGAGAGGGATTTTCTTCCCTATTAGCGGATGCAAGGGTTTTGTCCCACAAAATATGCCTTTCTTTTCAGAAGAAGTCTCGAACCAATACTTTTGTCTTTGAAATTGATATTTCGGTAAAGCAACTTTGGTTCTGAGACTAACATAAGGAGCATTGAAGTTCTCCCAATCAACATGAACTCCATGAATATAAAGTTTGCTCAAGCTATCTAAAATTGTTGACCAATTATTTTCATTTTTTCGTAACGAAGGAAGCCAAATGGACGTTGATGTTTCTTCAATAGACAAGTTTGACATTGCCAAGGCTAAAAGAACAGGATTTGGACCTACTTCAATATATACTGTGCAATTTTCGCTACCCAGAGTAGTTACAGCGCTGCGGAAGTTTACAGTACTTTTGGCATGTGTCAACCAATACTCACTGGAAATATTTTCATGTAACTTATTTCCAGTTGTTCCAGAAATATAAAGACACTTGGCGGAATTGTATTTTATTCCGTTCGTAACTTTCCTAAACTCATCTGTAATTAATTCAATATCTCTGGAATGGAATGCTTGGGACGCATGGATTCGCCGTATTTTCAAATCATGCCCTTCACAAATAGATACGAACTCTTCCAAAACTTGAGGTCTACCTGATAAAACAACTTCATCTCCAGAATTGATCACAGCAACATCTATCCATGAATCGCTTGTGTTATTGTTGTAACTTTTTACAAGGTTTACAGTTTTTTCGTGATTACCTAAAACTGCGATCATTCCACCCTCAGGTAAACTTTCAATGAGTCGGCTACGCTCATAAACTAATTTTAAAGCATCTTCCAAAGAAATGATGCCAGCTGCAGTTGCTGCAACAAACTCTCCTAAACTGTGTCCTAGAACACAGTCGGGCTTGACACCAAAACTTTCCCACAGTTGAAACAAAGCATATTCCACGCAGAAAATTGAGATTTGACTGTAAATCGTGTGATCTAATAATTTACAGTCGTTTTTTGAATTTTGCAAGAAAACATTAATAACAGACAAATCAAAATTTTCTTGTAAAATATTATTACACTGATTCATAGCCCTTTTGAAAACTGGATATGTGGAGTAGAGTTCATTGGCCATGCCTGCGTATTGCGAACCTTGACCAGTAAATAAAAACGCGATTCTGGGATTATCATCGTTATTCTTTTCCACAACATTTTCGTTTCCTGTCTCAATATGTCTGTGCCCCTTTAATTGTGCTTTTAAATCCTCAATGCTGTTTCCCACAATAGCGATTCTGTGATTGAAATGGGCTCTAGAATTATTTGAAGTGTAACAAATATCTCCTATTGAGTTTTCAGGATTTGTTTCAAAGTAATTCCTGTACGCTTGTGCTAAATCCGTCAAAGCTTTATCCGATTTCGCAGATAACGTTAAAATGTGCATTGGGCGATCTGTTGTATTTTTGTTCGCCTCAGCACAAATAGATTTTAAATTCAATGGTTCTTGAATGATAATGTGAACATTGGCACCACTAATGCCAAAAGAGCTTACACCCGCCATTCGGAGTTTGCTCCCCGAATTAGGTTTCTCCCATTTCACAGCTTTTACAGGAATCTCAACCGGAATCGACTTTAGGTTGATTAAGGGATTAAGAACATCTAAGTTCTTATGAGCAGGGATAATACCATGTTGGAATGATAAAATAACTTTTATAATACCCGCTACACCAGCAGCCGATTCTGAATGTCCAATATTTGTTTTGATGGAACCGATATACAATTGCTCTTTGCGATTTTGATTACAGTATTCAGAACAAATTGCTGCGATTTCTATCGGATCTCCGACCGGTGTACCCGTTCCATGAGCTTCGACATAACTAACGTCTGTCGGATTAATTCCTGCGTTTGTAATAGCATTTTTGACTGCCAAAGCCTGGCAAATTTTACTAGGTGTACCAAACGACGATGTTGTTCCTTCCTGTGATAAAGCAGACCCACGAATCACAGCTAAAACGTTGTCACCATCTTTAATTGCGTCTGCGTACTTTTTAAGGATAAGGATACCGCAACCTTCAGCTCTGAAAATTTTAAATCATGATGTAGCATAAATTCTGTCAGTGATAAATAAACCTCAAATGTTTTAACAATTATTAGAAAATTAGTCGCTAGTAATAAACTGTATAAAACCAAGACTCGAGCTACATGTGTAGGGTAAGAAGCGAAGAGAAGACTCTGTTTTCATCTAACTCTGTCCATGTTATGCTTGAAACCTGTGTATTTACTGGAATTGCAGAAGGTGGCGCTGTCAATCGGCGGTTTTGCAGTTTACAGAGTGAGGCAATTTTCAGAGAGAGAGGCAAAATCCCCAATTCAAAATTTGACAGCGAATCAGAACCTCTGCTTAGCCGGCCTTCGCCCCATCTAACATGTACGCCGTCGTTAGGCAGGTTTCACGAAAATCAGCTACAAAAAGAGTCTTATCTTCTCTTCGCTTCTTACCCTACACATGTAGCTCGAGTATTGATAAAACAAAGTAAGAAAGTTTGAAACAGGACATACAGACAATTTATGAATATAAAGTGGCTTTTCCTACTTAATTTTTCAAAGTTGTCCGATTTTGGATAGATGGGCAGACAGATATTTCTATGAACTAGCTTCCGCTACTTAAGAATAAACAATTTGGGAAAAATATTCCTGCCTAATTTCCCTTACAAGAAAAAGAATACCGAAAAGTAGGCAATAGAGTCACTATCATCAGTTTAAAATACAATACGCGAAAAACAAAACCCATCATATATAATCCCTCTTCCCTTGTCACTTACCTTCCAAATCCGTCAGCTTTTTCGTCAAATGTTTTGCAGTGACCATCTTTAGAAAGTATGTACTCAGTTTCACCTGTTCAATTAAACGAACGAAACGAAATAATTATGTATAAATATCACTACTATTAAATCTTTCAAAAAAGTCTTGAAAATATTTAGAGTAAAATTCATTCATCGAATTAAAATGCTTCAAGTAAAATTATTTGAATTATACTGATTAAAGGTTTTGTTTTACCTTGCTGTACAAAGGGTTGTAATATTAAGTTAATTCCTCCTGCCAATGCCAATTTTGTTTCACCACGGCGAAGACTTTCGCATGCCAAATGGACACATATCATTGAAGAGGAGCAACCCGATTCTATTCCAATATTTGGACCATTTAAACCAAGCTTGTATGCCACTCGAGCCGAAGCAGCAGCAAACGAATTTCCAAGATAAAGCCTGTGACCTTCATCGCAAACTTTATTTTCTTCCAATAGTTTCTTATAGGTATGTGTCCACGATCCCATGTAAACTCCCGTTTCAGATGAACCTCTTAGGCTGGCTGGATTAATTCCAGCATCTTCTAAGGCTTCCCAGCAGATTTCTAAAAGCATTCGTTGTTGAGGATCTATTTCTACAGCTTCACGGGGACTGATTGCAAAAAATTTCCGATCAAATTCATCTACAGGGCATTTCAGAAACCCCGCTTTCCACTCCGAAAAATCAAAGTCGAAATCTTCAGGATTCCAACGGCTTTCGGGAGGACTGGAAATTTCATCTTTTTCGTTGATCAATACTTCCCATAACTCTTCAGGGCTATTTGCCCCAGGAAATCTGCAGCTCATGCCAATAATAGCGATTGAATCATTGAGCATATCATAGCTACCAGTGTTTCGCAACATTTTCATGGTGTTCATAATATTCTCGTCTTTGGAAATTTCGTCTGATTCGAGGGTTGGAAGCAGCAGATTAAGATTTTGGTCAACAATTCCAGAAATTTCCTAAAAAATATTGTAATATGATAATTAAATGTAAATTAAATATGGAAGGGAAACAGTTGCTTCACATTATCTTATTTATTACCATTTTAGCAGGCAGATTTGGGTATATTTCGTTTTTAAATATGTCCATCCAAACCCCAGCCAAATTCTGGAATAATAAATGCTCAGTATTATTTTATTTGTCGTAGTGCTTTCAAAGTTGAAATATTAGAGTAATAAATAATTTTGAACCTCGGATCCAAATTTCAAATTGTGTCTTGATAAATCCATGGATTGGATAATTTCTTTAAAGAAATTATTTTTCCCTTGTCCAGCAATCGTGACCAGTTTGATTCCAACAGATAATCTGTCATTGTGTATAAACAAATTTGGTAGTGGTTTGCTTGTAAGTATAATATTCAAGTCAAACCAAATGCTTAGGTACCTAATTGGGATCGGGCTAGGCTACTGGCACGTATCCAGGATCATAAGCTGGGGGGGGGGGGTGCACAGCAAGGTTTTTTACAGAAAGTAATTAATGGTAGAGTAAAATTCTAATATGAGGAACAATTGAGTGCATACACGCTTTCAATTATGTTCAAACCAAATGAAAACGCATCAAATTCGCGCGTAGTGCGATTTTTTTCTATTTTTTTGAACTTTTATGGTAAAATAAGCTATTTTTTTAGTTACGTGCCTGCTAGGCTATATATACTTACTAATATAAATACATATTACTCTTTAAGGGAAATGTGTAATTAATAATTAATAAGTAAATATAATAAATTAAATTAAATTGTATGTCTAAATTTCTTACCCATTGAGACAGCTTAAAGAAGTAGGTGCCAATAAAGAAATGAATTTTCCAGACCAATTTTTATTCAATGAAATATTGTTCCATCGTGATGACCAGTACTTATTTAGCAACACTTCTTCCGTTCCTGTATTATTGTACAAGTATTTTTATCGTAACAAAAAATGTCTACTTACTTTGAGAAAATGACTCGGTGGTATAAACCGAGTGGATATAAAGTACTTAATTTACCTTTAGCAACGAGACGGTTTTTCTCAGAAAACTTTAGAATCTTAATGAAAGTAGTCAAAGACGGCTTGAAAATGTAAAGTGAAGACTCAAAAAAGTTAAATGTTTTGGACGAAAAGGCAGAAATTTCGTCCATTTTGAATAAATCGTCGCAGTTTTTCAATATCTACATCATTAAAGGTAAAAATAATGAAATGTCCACACTGTATTGTAGATAAACAAGGATTTTTTGTTTTAGTGGTAGATATATGTATTTTACCAAGTTTTTGCCGCTTATAAAGACGCATTTATTGAAAACCGTCAATTTCCACCCATACAGAGAAGCCAACAATTCCAATGAAATCAAAGAAGAGAGTGAGCTATCATTGTCAATCAGGAAAACAGCGTCAAATTCATTGTCCAGAAGAGATCTATTGGGAAACCACAGAAAATAAGAATCACAATATTTATTTGTAAAGTATTGTATTTTTTTTTCTCAATTAATACCATTTAAAGGAAATTATCACAAAATCACAATATCATATATTATGTTGTGTATTAAAGATTTATAAAAACATAAAAAATTTCTTATTCTCTTTAAGCCACCAAAAATAAATAAACTCATTCATTTTTCATTATTACAGATTCTGTAGTACAGGAGAATTGTAACCTTTTTTCCCTTGGAATATTTGTGGTGACAACAATAACGATTTTTCTTGTTGTGTAAACTCTTCGCAGAGATCTTGCCAGCACCAAACTTTCAATGATCTCATTGTCGTTTGTAGCACACGTAACCCAAGCTTCAGCTTTTGCTATATAAAAACACATCTTCAAAGATTACTAACAATTAAAAAAAATTAAAAAGTACAATGGAATAAGTAAATTAGCAAAACAGACTTACGATTCATTTTAAAGCAACTAATTTGTGTTGACAGATCGTTTTTTAGAACTCAAATTTTTATTTGTCAATACTGGACTCTAAGATATATTTATTTTATAAATCACGTATTCGATTTTTTAAACTACAATACCTCGTTGATAAGTTTTGACGTAACTTGTTACCGAAAATGAACTGCGGAGGCTTATATAGTAAACAGTAGAGTTTATTGTTTTTAATCTTAGCTTTTCCATACAGATGGGTACGAAGATAATAATAATATTTTAATTTTGTTTGTAATTATAGGGGTAATGACAGCAATATTAGTAATGCATGGTGCATGGCTATTCGCTAAGTTCAAAGCAGAAATGACTACGGGTAATTTTCCTTGATTCTAATAACAGGTTTACAAAGTTCATGTTAGCAGAAATAAAGCATCTCTTTGTAGTAATCACCATCACGTTTCCGCGTGTGTAAAATAAATTAAAGACAATGATGAGAAAAGTTTGTTTTTACTACCAATTACAATTATAACATTTCGTTAAAGTGTGCCATTACCACACTCAAGCGTAGTAAAGTGTTCATGTGATAACTTACAAAAGGTAAGAAATAATATTTTACTATCGGAACGTCCAGTCTTCCCTTCCCTAACCTACGAGTCGACATTGTGTCGGAAAGTAAAGTAGGAATAGTATTTTTTTTACTATTCGTAACAATCGTAAGTTATAGTTTGGGTTATGGTTATGAAATCATTGACATGACCACTTATATACTACGCCAATGTGACAATGTCACACTGCAACGTATCATTACAATTGTAATGCACAATAACACAGAATTAAGGTTTCTCATCATTGTCTTCAATTTATTTTACTCACACGGAAAAACGTGATACTGATTTGATTAAGTGCTAACGTATTGTCTGTATTAGTAGCCGGGCTACTATTATGCAAAATCGGTCGCGATTAATAGAGGGAAACTACTAATAAAGGGAGGATTTTATTTCTTTTTGTGTAAATAAGATAAAAAAATTCTGTGTTGCATCATACAATACAATTTGTTTATGTTTTTAATCTTAATGTGTGTTTGAGGTGAAGGGCTAATAATACAGGGAGTCTATTAATATGTTAAATTGGGAATTGAGGGGGTCTATGTTTATGTATTAATACCGGGAGGCTACTAATATGACGGCAGGCTATTAATACAGGCAATACGGTATTACATATTAGGAGATATCACAAGCCTTCATGGAAAAACTAACAATAAGTTGAAAAGTAAAATTTTAAAACATGAGTAAACACTAGCCCGATGTCAAGTTTGTCGACAGAGTATATATACAAGGGTACCTAAGCAGTTTTGCGTTTTAAATAATATATTCTCATCACTAATGCCATCATAATTACTATTTCCATTGTTATCCTATGAGTCTTCTCTGAATCCACTACTCACAATAGAAGTACTGGCATAAGAGGGCCGACTGTTGACTTCAGACAAGGAAATGGAAAAAAAACGTTTCAGGAGCAAATGTCAAATGTTTAAAATCTATTTGTAAGCCTACTTAAAACTCGTAACCTTATAATATACATGCAGATAACGTGTGCCACGTTTCCATATGTTCAATTATAATATGTGCATGTTCGTAGCCAGGATTATAAGTTGGTAGGTGCACGGCAAGGCTCTATAAAGAAGTCTATGTATGGGGCATGGGGTGGGGGCAAAATCTCACTGTGAAGTGTAAATGAGTCTATAATCATGCGTACTTAGTGACAATAAATGGAATGAATGTAGGTCAAAACCAAAGTATTTAATATGCATCAAATTCGTGAATAAATTTCCATTTTTCTTGCACTTTAATAACAATAATAATTTATCCTGTGGGTACATAATATGCACCCAGTGCACTCCCCGGGCTACGCGCATCATGTGTCTTATAATCTTATACTTTAGGAGCCAAAGCAGTTCGGAGTTCGTATAATATGGTTATCTAAGTGCAAAAAGCATATTTGATACAAAGAGATTGCCAACTGATGGAAATTTTCTGAGAAGCTTTCATCCACTAAAGTATATATTGTAATAAACCAGTCACACACTTCGTGGTGTAAATTTTGTTTTTGTCATTAGATTTTATTGTTGTTCGCATTTATGAATACACGTGCTGAGAAATAATGAAACAATTGAGCCCAATTACTTATCAGTTATTCCGTAGTGTTTAGATGTTCTGGCTTTTTTTAAACGATAGGGTTATTCCATGATATTAAGCGTCAAGCGTCGCAAAACATTTCGATTGTTTTGATGGAATATTCAGCATTGACTGCACAATTAGACAATAAAAAATAGTTTGCTCTCGGTCAACAATTAAACAATGATGGAGTAATTGTAATTTCCCATAAAGTGGTAAAGTTTTCTGCAGAACTGCGTGTTATCAGTGGAAAGACCTCAGTTGATTGTATTTCATTGTCATTGACTCTGGGTCAAGTCAATAAAAATAAAATTCAATAATTAAAAACACTCGCCGACGAGTTCTCGGTATCCAGTGGCCAAAGAAGGTGATGCGAACGACCATCATACACTACATTAAGCTCACACATAGGAATGCAAACCAGGCCAGTAAAAAGATTTTCTGGAAAGAAAATTATCTGAAAAGAACGGCAATTTAAATTTTAAAATGGACGTTTAAAGTCCATTTCATGGAAGTTATGTACATTTCAAGCTTGATTGAGAATGAATTTTCAGGAGACAGCGCATGTTGTATCTGTTCTGTAGTTCAAGGTCGAAATGCTTTTTTACTTTATATCAAAAACCATCAACAAATTCTTATATGACACTACTCTGACAGAATTTTCAACCAATGTGCTGGTGACTTGAATTGGGTTCGGTCTACAAATAGGTAAGATACTAATTTCTGGATAAGGTACTAATTTCTACGATGCCTAAGATGATAGATGACACTTACGTCTCACACATTATCCAATGTCCACCAACATTCATTAAAGTAATAAAATAATAAGTTGAAGCAGGGGCGTAGCCAGGATTTGGTTTCGGGCGGTGGGGCAAACTCAAAACATGAGGTATATATTATTATAATATATAATTTGAGGTTTATTCTTCTACAACAGTTCTATGGTTACCCTGACTAGTTAATTTAGTGATTTGGATTTAATAATAATAATTTCTACGGTTGTCGAAACTTCATGTTTCACTTTTACTTCTTTTCATAAAGTAACTGTACAGTCTCTTCTCTCATCCAATCTAGAATAAAATAAATACCTTTCATCGTTGGAACTGCGTTTTATAATTAAACTGATTTTTTTTTAAATATTTATTCGTTTACCCACTAAAAATAAGCTGAGCCATAATAAATCTTAATCATGGCTACTGCAATTCCTCGAGGAATTGATAATGCAGACTTAACTGTGGAGACTCTGTGGACTAAAGGTAATCAGGAATATCCGAATCCTGTCATCCTTCCTAAAAAGCCACCAATAAAAGCTTCAAAACCACAACGCTACTACCCGCCAATTGAACTTCCAGAAGATTTTCCAGAAGTGTCTGTGAACACCTTATTAGCAATGGTTAACAAACGCACAAATAAAAAAGAGATGGCAAAACGTAATAAGCATTTGAAATTGGAACGGCCACCGCCTTTACCAGCGTTAAAGCGTCCAGCAAAACCGCTGTTCAAATTAACTATGTTGGGAGTCAAACCGCGCGTGAAGGATCCTATTCGGAAATACCGACAACGAGATGCACCGCTTCTGCAAATGTTTGAAGATGGAAAACCAGTCTTCCCGAATTTTACAAATGCGCCAGCTGTTTCCCAACTTTTTTACCCTAATGAAACTAATCCTGATGCACGGAAACGAGTTTCGTCTTGGAAATACAATATTCCGTATGTTTCAGAACCAATGGTTTTCCAAAGCGGGTCGGAGGATAAATCGAATCCTGCACCATCTAGATTCCCTAAATACCCAACCCGTCAAGTAATAACCATTCGAACTGGTATTCCATTCCCACGCACCAACAAGTTTCAAATCAACAGCTTCGATAAACCAGAAACTCTGCAGTATGTTTTTCATTCTTTGATTGCAAATAGAATAAAAAAGATCTTGTGGACTAATTTTTGTTTTTAATTGTAGGACTCTTTGTCCAGGACTTCATAACAATCGGAACATAGCCCGACGTTGTATGACCGACATGTCGGAATTTGAGGATGATGAACTTTTGTTTATTCTTCAGGGGAACCAAATTGAGGTATTTTACTAATTTTACATGATTTTATTTTTTTGGTTGATCGAATTTTGAACATTATTTGGATGAAGGCAAAAATGGCAAAAGATTTTTTGAATAGATCGTTGGTGTTAAGAGATGGTCTGAAAATCAAACTGGTGTACGATCTCGCGAAGCTCACGAATGTGTGGAGTTGCCTAAAGGTGTTGGAATTGACAAAGTTCATTTTGTCCGAGATTACAGAGGAAACCTGATTATCGAAGAGAAATGGAAATTTTTGTAAACAGTATTCCTTTGCCCTCTTCAATTCTTACAAGAGCAAAATAAATTATATTTACTTATAAAATATCTGTAATATTGCAATTCTAAATTATGAATTATTTATGAAATATCAGTGTATTTATGATTTACTCACTCAGTTTAACCGAACATTGTTTTACATACAATAATAATATTATGTACTTTGATTAAATGACAATTTTTACAATGCTACTGGTAATTAAATTCTGAAATTCACTTTTTTATCAACTATTTCCATTTAATTCTAAAACTTTTCATTTTTGAATAGAAGCTATATACATTGATGGATCACTACAGCTTTATAAATCGGTAACTCTGTCCCTAGCACATTACAGTGTAATAATTGTGTTAGTTTTGCAAACATGCAATTTTAGTTTTTTTAGTATAGATTGTGGTTATATTAGACAGAATTGCCTGTTTGTCACAAACATGCAATCTTTTATATGAAGTGCCATGTTAAATGTTATCGTGTAAATATTTTTCTATGCAGGATATTTAAACAAAAGACAAATGGTAAATAGCATTGGTTTTAAATAGGTACGTAGATTTCAACTCTGCCATTCATTTCCGCCCGCTGTTGTTGCTTGAACTTTTTCCATGAAAATTAGTGACTTTATTCATGACTGGCTATACCACAGCTTTATCATCACCTAGAATGCTGTATCTTAGCACTTACAGTGTAGACTAAATATATACAATAAATATTATACTCTTCTATCATATTACAATTGATCAGAATTATTGTAGTTAAATTAATTATCTGTTTCATGTGTTTTTAAGCCTTTTGACTTGTAAAATGTATCTGCATCCACTGTACTTCAAAAATAGCAGGACTTTAGTATTTTACTTTTATTTCTTTTTACTACAGTTTATAATTGTATCTTTATCAAATTGTTCAGTTATTTATTATACGGACGAGGAGGAACATTCTCCATTCGAAACAACTCCTTCTGTTAATTTTGACGGGGAAGAACATGAGAACAAACCTGAGCTTTCAATAATAATTCCAATAATACCTCCAGAATACAACGACGACAATTCTTCCACAGAAAATGGTTTATTTGACAGCTCTGAAAATGATAATATCACAGCTGAAGTGTCGGAATACGAAAAAGATCGTTATGTTGACTACAATGTAAGTGAAATAGTTTTAGATCACTTTAGTACGACATCAAAAATTCTAAAGGAGATCGCTTTAAGTACAAGTGACGACACAATTAAATTACGCCATCATCAAAAGGCAGAATTTTTAACCAATGAAATCTACAAAGACGCTTGGGTGCGGGGGTCAGCAATTCTCGAAGAAAAACGACAATATCCCGAATATTTTGCTGTGAATCAAACTCAAGGAATCCCAGATGAATACCACGTAGCTCTAATAACATATTCATTAGCCTTTCCAGCTTTGTACCACGATTTCAATGCAAAAACAAGAACAATTACAAATCTGACACAAATTCAGTCATACCAGTGGAAAACTTATTACAAATTTTTACTTTTGGCCATGATACATGTAAAAGGATTTCCGACAGAAAAACCAAAAGTTCTTTATCGTGGTGTAAGTGCTTATTTTAAGATGGACGTTGGAGAAAACATTATGTTTCAACACTTTGTTTCTTCTAGTACTGAGAGAGATATTGCAAAATTCTTTTCAGGATCGTCAACTTTGTTTGAAATTCAAGGAGTTGTCCCTATAAGTATTGGATTGTTTCATCACTCAGTTTTTTCAGAAAAGGAATGGGTTCTTGCACCAAGACAATTGTATGTAGTGACGAATATTAGTGAACATGGAAATGAATATGGAAACATGAAATTTCGAATTGTTCAGTTACAAAGTAAATCGCTCAGTATTTCTACGCATAGTAGAGTTCCTTCATATACCTCTTTCTATGTACAATTTATTGTTGTGACGTATTATATGTATTTTACATAGTTGTACATTTTTGAAATCTATAGCTAATTCGTTAATTTAATCTTTACTGACTAATTCTTTGCTTTGCTTACATACAATGTACTAGTATGCTTTTACAGTTTCAGTAAAATGTTTAGTCAAAAAACCATATTAATTTAATACTTACGGTTTTACCATACTTTTAATATTTAAATACAAAGATTTCTAACAAATATTCCTGTTTGTACTACAGAGTGTTTCATCTAACTCAAGCAGTAAATAAAGCTTTGGAAGAAACGGATTGTTGATTGATGTACCCACATGCCTCCAATGCAATTTTCTAACGTTCGTGGAAGCTTCAGGAAATAGAATTAAACTTTTTAGTTTTTGAGGAGGTCATTTCGAGCATTTTTAAGGCCCACAATGTATTATCAACTGCTTGAGTTATCTGAAACACCCTGTAGGTATTCTTATTAACGCATAATTAAACTGTTCAATTCATACTACTAAAAGCACATCAATTATCAGAGCTTCACGTTATGAAACTCGTGAAAATAATATTTACGAATAATAAAATATTTTATATTTCAGCACTCAAATAGATTTGGTTTGCCCTCTGGAGTCGGTCAAAATGTCACGAAAACCCATGCATTTATGTGTAGGAGAAATAGAACATCCACGATTTGACCCCCAGGAAGGGATCGTAAAAGAAAATGGCAGAGGGAAATGTTGTTTACTTTTTCCTAAGGATTAAAATGATAGGCTACACTTGGGGTGTCATAAGGTCATCAGTCATCATGCATCTTATATTTAACGAAATATGCATCCGCTTACTTGCATAATTCAAGTACTCAGGTCACTCAGGTGCTTGCATTTTATACTATGTTTAACAATAAATTTATAAAACCTGCTACCTGCCAAAGAATGCTTAGTATAATTACCATGCACACATTTCATACATCTGCTACCTATTTACGTAAAGGAGCTTTAACAAACGTTCTGCAATACGTATATGCATACTATGTAATACAATGTGTGTAATTACAGTTAATTCTACCATACCGCGTGTTATCGGCACGAAATCTTGTCGGTATCTCTTGTACTACACATTTGCTTTCAATAAAGTGATTTCGTACTGATTCTAGAAATTAATTACATAGAGACCTTCTATCATCTATAGATAACTAGACACGTAGACACGTGGACAGACACATTTAAGTTAGTTGTAGATTACTGATATAATAAACTTAGATCTAGGTAATTAATTTTGAACTTTGATATAAGTTACATGATATAATTAATTCAAAGCAAGCTAAGCATTGTACGCGCACAATTTATATTAACGACTAACGTATTGATTACTTTTAGAAACAATCTAGAACTATAAATGCACGCAGATAACTATATTTAATTTTACTGTAGGGAAGCTTCTTATTATTTTATCCCTTTAAATATCCGATGTTTTAAAATGTGATGTACAAATTTATGAATTTATGGCCAAGACAGGATTATAATAATATAACATTGAAATCTTTTCGATTGTTATTTCAAATTTTTTGTAGGGATGAGCTTTATATGGTCGGAAAAAATATGTAGGTACTTGTAATTTACTTAATTCTTATATTTTTCTTGTCTTCAAGCAAAGAAGGAATTAAAAAATTTATTGTATCAAAGTTGACAAGTTGAGTAGAATCAATTTACTAATAGCAGTTCTGCCTTATCTTGCTGTACACATTACATAATAAAAACCCTTTTAAATCATAGCATAACGATTGCAGCTCACATTCAGTTTTGTCTGGTTTTACAAAGGTACTAGGTACTAATGCATTCGAAAAGAAAAAGAACGCAATCAAGAAATATCGTATCTAATCTGAAACACAAAGTAAAATAAGCCTTATTCACCGGTACTCTCAATGTCCACCATTTTGAAGAGGTTGAAATTTCAACCTCCCATAACTTCTACATTTTACATTTTTGAAAAAATTACGAAAAGAACAATATTGTAGAGAAAAATTACCTACACATCCTGAAAGAGCCTGATTTTCAAAACGAACTTGTATTTCAAAATTATGATTATGCGCATGATATAGTAGGGGTATTCAAATTCTTTACTTTTTGATTATTCACTTCTGATTGTTCTGATTATCCGCCACTTTTGTCGGCGGGTTTGTGGGAGCCAATCAGGTAGTATAATCGATAAGTGAAAAGTCATAATCAAAAAGTAGCTCCAGAGAGAGCTACTTTTCTACTTCTCTCTCGTGTCTTGCGTGTTTGTGAAGAGCGTACTGTTCAAAATTCGCGCAATATCAGGGCGAGCTGTAAGAAAATTAAGTAATAGTAATAAGTAAGCAAGGAGAATTCAATTCCATAACTGAATGAGTGAATTAATCCAGAAGTGAGAAGTAAGAATTGAAAGGTTTTGAATACCCCTAGTGTTACATGACTTTTGCTTTCGCCGAAAAGCCCTCTTAAATTCAAGCAGTTTAGAGAAATCTAAGGCAAAATTCTTTTTATTTTTAAGGAAGCATTATTAAAGATAATTCATTTATTTTTAAGGAGCCATTATTAAGGATAATTCATTTATTTTTAAGGAACCATTATTAAGGATAATTCATTTATTTTTTTACACATTAAAATTAAGTCTTTTATAAATAAAATTGATTTTTATGATTGAAATAGCAGTTTCAAGTCCTTTAAAGTGTCAAATAGAATTGTGAGCCTCAATAGAGCCATTGGAATTTTATTTACAGTAACGGACATAGTGGCACTGCTTTGCTAGGAGAATGGACTGCAGTGTGGTTTCTTTCTACACAACAGACAGACGGACGTGATCACCCTAATTAGAAAGTCACTGTCGCTACTTAATAAATACAATGTCTACATGTTTAAGCCGTGCCGTGCATTGATTTTATTACATTCGTAATGCACTTGCAAGTTGCAACTGAGTATGCTGAGTGGCATTCGATAGGATAGATTTATTATTGGTTTGGATTCTCTTGGCGCGTACCCAGGATCCTAAGTTGGGGGTGCACAGCAAAGTTTTATACAGAAATGAATTATTGGGAACGTACAAAATTCGAATATGAGGTACAATGGAATGGAGTCCATAATATCGCGTTACAATTAAGTCAATTAAGTCAAAAACCAACTTAAAATGTACCAATTTTTACTTTTTATCTAAAAAATAGCTAATTGAGATAGCAAACGCATTCTGGAGGGTGTGCAGTCTTTGCAAATGCAGCCCTGGGTACGTGCATGCATTCTACATTTGTAGTGGTAATAGCAATTTGCTCTAGTAATTTGCAGAGCTACCTAAAGCACGTATTGCTCCAATTGTTTTACGTTCGGAAGAATTGGATAAATACGAGTATGAAGCATGTTTGAAAGTAGATAATATCTGCAGTTGTATACTTTACTTTGTATTACATTTTATTTTGTATATTTATTATACAGGTACCTTACAAGATGTTTTGCCAAGTGTTGTGTACTTATATACTGTGTTGCAGTTTGTTAGTAAGTATAAGATGGGATGGAGAGTGCATTGCCTGCAACTGCACCACTTTCTTGTGTGGAAACAAAATGCATGTAAATTTCAAATAAGTAGTAACAATTGTTTCGCATTGTTTCACATTGTTTATTATTGAATTGAATTGAATTTATTAATTGGACATATGTACCCGCCCGCGCAATACATATTACACGCATATATGCATATAATATACACATACATATATCAAAATTATATTATTCTAATATTATTGTTTGCTTTAAGAAATTGTAAATATCAAAATAGAACGCGTCATTCTGATGTTGGAACATTTCTGCAATATGTAAGTTCGTTGAATGGTTTAGTACATAGAAATGGTAAATTATTTTGTTCGTAGCTCATTATGATTATTGAATTCTATAATTACGTGGAATAAAGTCAGTTTAGTAACAATGTTTACAGATGTCCAATTTCCGTATTATGCCACATGAGAATATAGTTTTACAATTTAATTTAAACTGCAATTACAAAGCTTATACCAATTGGTATATTCGTAGCTATGTAACCTTATATTTAATCTTAAAAATCTATTAACTATCTTGGTATACAAATGGTATATATGTTGTCTCTCTCTCATACACAGATAAAAGACAAAAGGGTTGGGTTGGAGTAAATACACATAAAAGTTTACATGCAAAAATATATTTGTATAATTCCCAAAATATTATTATTTTAGCCTGAAGGGGCAAAACACCGTATTAAGCGCTACACGCGAATTTGATGCATTTCATGTCGATTTTGGGCCAAAATTGGCTCAATTTTTGCTCGCTTCGCGCAAGTATTGTTACATATGTACCTCATATATGGTTTTTGCCCACCCCAAAATCGAAGTCTTTATACGGCCTTGACTCGATGTGATTACTTATATGAATGGAACACCCCCTCCCTTGAAAAATCCTAGATCCGCCACTGATTAAACCTTATGGTTGGGCGCCTCTAATTAAACTGTAGCACTTTTAGTAGTAGTAACAGAAAGGACTGAAATAAACTGTAGGGCCTCCAATTTTCGGTAAACCGTACTACGGTTTAATATTTAATATAAAAATACAATCCATTCATTCAAATCATCTAAATAAAATAATATCTAAAATGTAAAAATTATATCAAGCAAAGCTAAAGAGACCTCACGATTGGGAATTACTAAAAATATATCTCATTTGGATTAAAAGAGAGTATATTATAGTAGTATCTAGTATGTAAGTACTACTATATACTTGTTTGGGTTGGTGGGGGGGGGGGGTAGTGGGGAGGGGGTGTTGGTGAGGGAGGAATTCAGAAAAATATATTACAGTACTTCTGATACATGTTTATACCTGTTTCCAATAGTTTATTAAACTACACGCCGCTACTCCTTTACTCTGTTTTTTAAAATAGTTTATTAGAACTTTTAATATTCATCACTGCCATTAACCCAATAATCGTTAATCCAGTCGGCAGTTAGTAAACCAAGCATTTGAGCAGAGGCTTGATTGGTAGAAACTTCACTCTCCTGTAATACGGCAGTGTCAGCAACACGCAATCCCTCAGTTCCGAAAACTCTGTAAAATATACAAGAGTAAAGGGATAAGATACCTTTCAGTATGGAGTATCCAGTGGACTTATAATTACATTTGATAGGATAGAGGTCAATAACCTAAGTATATTAAGGTTTCCCTCACCCCTTATGGCGGTAGGGGCAGTTTTATCTTTTGTGACCTTTTTTCACGGCTCGGTGAATAGAGACCACAATTTTCTACCGATTGAGACATGATTTTTTTTTAAAGTTTAAAATCATGATTTAACCAGGAAGATACAAATTTATGGCTTATGGACAAACCAATCATGCCAAACGAAAGAGCAGTTCAATTAGCGTATAATGGTGACCATAACCACTTCTGACCTATTGACCTTGTAAGGCTTTCAAAGTCAAAATTATGTACCATGGTTTGTCATTCAAGTTAGATAAACATGTTTTCAATCTATTGTTTTTAAAAAAATCGTAAATATTTCGTAGGTTTTTTGTAAATATATTATATGTAAATATCTCAACAACATAAATAAATATCCTTTCCTTGAAATATACAAAACTTCACTACACATATGCCTTCCATGATGTATTGTTTTCGGTCACATTTACAACACGAACACGACAAGATTACACAGCCATGCCCGTACACAGGGGGGGGGGAGTGCAAAAGGCCACTCCCCCCCCCCCGAAATCCCTAAAAAAAGAGGTTATTTTACTCTGAAAGGCAAAAAATCGCAAAATTTTTCTAGCTACGCGCGAATTTGATGCAGGTTGATTTTGGCATTTTGCTAAAAAATTTCGCGTTACACGAGATCATTGATACATATGTACCTCATGTTTGGAGTTCCCCCCCCCCAAAATTGACTTCTGGATACGGCTGTGTATACAGCAGTACCCAACTACATAGCACAAGGGCCTGTTTTTCTTTCCCTCCTTCCAAAATGAGGTTATTTTACCTTAACCGTTGAAAAAATCGGGAAATTCGAATTCCATGCATTTTAGATTGATTTGACCCAAATTAGGTTAAATTGTTGTGCTAAGCACAAATTCCATGCACGATAGATTATTTCGGCCCAAAATGTCTTTTTTCGTTCTAGCAATAATGCTCATTTATAAGAAAATATTGTAAACCGGGTTTATTGCGAGGTTTGGTGACATTTCACCTGCGAGATATTCAGATTACGGCCCTGCATCAGGGCCTCCAAATCTATGCTACGGCACTGAAGGCTTATACAAAATGGGTAGTATACCTTAGGAAAGGGTCCACTACAGCCATGGGATCTGTCTCCCTGCTTTTTCCAATAGGAACTGTACTGCAGTACTTGTAAGCAGTAATTGTGGTGTGCCTGGCCCAACATTCGTAATATGCATCACTTTTAAAAACATGGTTTTCACACCC
>JAQFYB010001200.1:0-35682 GCA_034694085.1 Pogonognathellus longicornis
GAAACAGGGCTATCTAAGGAATAAGTCCAGCCCATGTATAAGCTCCACAGCAGTGTAGACTGATCACGCGGTATATTATAGCTAAGAATAACCTAGCTTGTACCACGAACAATAAGTGTGACTTGTTAGCAAAAGCGTGAAGACATACGTAGGTACAATCCATACCCGTACTTTATAAATATATATCACTGTGTAAGCCACGGAAACCTCTTGAATGTTGAAATTCAACTTGAACCTTTCCTCATGCTTCAAGTCTTAGTACACTTATGTATACACGAGTATTGTATTGACTCACATTTGAAACTTACGAGAAAAATCACTTTCTTGTTTCTTCCTATTTACATGAACGCATAAGGAAAAATCATCGAGTACGAAGTGTAGAATCATCTGTGCACATTCGGCATTCTACTTTCTGCCTTCTACATACAACAGTACTATAGGGAAGGGACTACAAATACAACTAAAACTGTGAAAAAGAAAATCTCCTCCATTATCCTATAAGCCCTCGGTTCCAATTTGACACTTGTTCCTTAGGTTCCTTTGTAGATTTCTCCCCTTGTCGACATGTCATCCATTCGCAATTCACATCATCACATTCAATATAAAAAATCCAGCCTTACTCAACTTTCGACTTGTCTCATTTTGTCAAATACAATGATGAATGCAATTCAGTGTTGTACAGAGCATATATAGCTTGTTCAAAATCTGCTCAAATAAAGATGAATACTATAATCCCAACAAATAGCTCAGGAAATAACAATCAGCATTCTTAAAATAAATATTCAAGCGGAGCTACAACAACTTTCTGTGCATAAAATGTATGTAGATGCCTGTAGCTTGCTTATTGCCTCATCTTTTAAACAAATAATTATATATCTACCTGTACCCTGCACCCAACTCCTAAGTAATTCTCATAATAAATAACAAGGCCATAATAATATCAGTGTAAATTACATAGAAATACTTAGATACATATATATATATATTCATTAGCAATGTGACTTTCCATCTCACGTAAGTTTATCACTTCTTACTTTGCTATTATCATTAAAAGAGGAAGTCTGGAGAGAGAGAGCGACACACCTCAAGAGAGACAGAGAGAGTACGCGAGAGAGATAGTGAGAAAGACGCAATTTACAACCTTTTCCTATTAACTTTAATAGAAAGGAAATTCTATAGAGATAAGCGCACAAACAAACAAAATGAATCGTGTAGATCTTCCAGAACTACCTGAGCTCACCGTTTTATTAGTATCTTTCACAGTTCTGCTAATAGCTATACTTATACGAGAGTGCTAGGAATATCTGTACGAGCATTGCTGATAGTCTTTGAAACAATAATAATCCAGATTCAACAAACCAGGCGAAAAGATCCGCTTAGTGTTAGAGTGTAGAAGTGTGGTACTATAGTACTACTATGTCGTTCGTGCTAGACATAAGTCGTATAGGTGCTAGTAATAACAGTGCAGTGTAATACTAACATTAAGTATAGAGTTGTAGGATATATACTTAGGTATGTGCCATAAGAGCTATGGAGGATTTGTTTGCTGCATTGCATTTATCAGCTTGGATTCCTTTGCTTGTTGGTTGATTGTGATTTTATGAACATAGCCATAGGCATTTGTGTATACAGAATATAAATAGGAATATAATCGTGTAATATCTATGTGTGTAGAGTACTTAGTAGAATATAGGGACACTCATATAGAGACACTTCGCGTGGAAGATTTACTTCACCTGCTACATACTAATATGCACTTGAGCTGAGCTGATGTAACTAAAGTCGACTTGACTTTCCTTGTCTTCTTCTTGTTCTTACAACTTGCAATTCTCACTTCGTTTCCTAATTACTTCCTTATTGCTTTGTCGACAGCTCCTCAGCGGGCCACCTACATTCCAACTCATTTTCACCAATACGTACATATATAGTAAAGAATATACTTACAGCTACTGCAGGGTAAAGTCTGGTGAGGTGACTCTGAGCTTTTCAACACTTGATTCACCTACCTACTATATATTTTATACATTTGTTCATTGTCACATGTTTTATACACCTACCTATATAATCAAAAGGGAAGTGTTAACAGAGAAATAGAGGAAATATTATGGATTATTTCTAGCTCAGCACAGAATTTCTCTCCGAGAGAGTCACAGTCACTAATTAGAACTAGTATATACCTTGTAAAAATTAGGACTGCAAACTCAACGCAATACTAATGATATTTCGATAAAATATATACAGCTTATATATAATGAAAGTAGAAGCTACCTACACAAATTACTGCATGGAGTATTGAAAAAGAAACTAGGTAGGTATAATATAATATAAAAGCTTAGAGAAAGCCCAAAAGCAATTTTTATTTTCAACCAATTAAAAGTTCCTACTGTATACAGACATACTTCAATTAATTTTCATTAACAATCCAATCCACATTGTACACATTCAATTAAACTGCAGTAGGTAGTAATGGTGGGTTTTCTTTTTACGACAGATCTTTTGTATTCATTATACTCCTAGCTTCCTTCCACATAGCACAATGTGAATTGTGTCTAGGTATACATACAGCCATTGTATTATCAATTTAAAAATAAACGTTGTGTACAAACAGACGGCTAGTACAATACAGTTGTAATAATAATAGTGGAGAGATATGCCCACACAACTGCTAATAAAATCTACTCGAGTGAAAACAATTCTTATCTAAATGTGCACATGCTTAAGCCGTAGAAAGTTGGAATGTTATTGCATGTGAAAGAAAGCCCTAAGCAGCAAAACAAAACCACTTTGTATATAAAGCTACTTACTCTTAGTATACTAGTAATATCTTTAGAAGAAGAAAAGTCAAATGAAGACCATAACAAAGTTGATCGTATACGAGCGAAACATAAAGAACTTATGGAGTAGCAATGAGAATGAGACAGACTATCTATGTGCCATTATCTATCCGACTATTTCTCCAAGTCCGTGCTTTATACAACTACACAGTTCATACAAAAGCTCCTGCACCAATTACATTATTACGGCAATTTGTCACTTACAGAGTTGGGCACGTCTCTCTTACTACACACTCGCACTATCTTCTTTCTCATGCACACTATATATACACTGTATACACCACTATGTACATACTACTCCTAAAAAAATAATACTTCCATCTACATAGTGCTATGTGTGTCTAGGATACTAGAAATAGCATTGTGAGTTTGTAAGTATACTAAACGTGTTTCTTTTCGTGTCGTATCCATTCATTCGATCAAATGCAATGTGTATAATATAATATGTGTGTGCCATTATCTATAACTAGCTGTGTTACATGCTACATACACATACAGCTATGCTCATCTTTGTCACGTATGTTATAGTCACGATCACCATCGTGTGTGTTGTAACAGTAAAAAACGCACTTTTGGACTTTTCATGTTGCAGTGGTCGTAATGGACTGAAGAAGATGCGGAATACTATGGCTAGTGTGTATCTTACGGAGAAAGACGATTGAAACCCGTGAGATGCTTCACGAGAATGTAACATAATAATATAGTATCGTGGGTACATTTATAGCGCTAGCCGAGGCCTATGCCAACCCGGAGATAACACCAACCTGGAGACACTACCAACCAAACCACCATACACAAAACATCCTTCCTTAAATTATTGGTAATTATATCAGATTCAAGCTGTTATAACCGACCTTTTCAGGAGGAGGGGGGTTTGAGGTACATTTTTCAAAATAGCTTCAGCCAAGAATGATACTTTAAATACTTACTCTGAATCTGCAAGCTGGGTAAAACTTTCAGGTCATAATCTCTCCATGATCTGATAAATGGAATTACTGTAAAACACATTTCTTAACAAATACTTTATTCATCGTACATATAATTTGTAAATGATAATAATGTTCGGTATAATTATTGAATTGATATTCTTAGGGGGCAAAACTACAAGACACACAGTAGAACATTATTCTGTATTTATACAACATGTAATTAAGTACTTCAGATTCAGAAATGACTACCAAATTAGTGGGTGAGTAAATGCGGACTCATTTACAGTGAACATGTTGGTGTTGATCAATACTTCACGTATGCATGGAATGGAGGTTAGTAATGTTGCAGGTTAATGTTGTTCCTAGGTTGGTATCGCCTTAGAACTATCACATAATACAGCTATTGGCTGTTTTTTCTATTACGACTATTACAAGAAGCTAACCCTTGCTGTTTGAAGGATGTGCTGCGTGCGAGCTGCGACGACGAGGTCCACATAGTACCAAGTCCAAGCGAAGGACCGAAGGAAAAGATTGTAAGCATTTTTTTCTACCAGTGTAGTATTTTGAGCATTGTGAAAAAAAATCATGTTCGTGTGTGTGTTATAGATGTATGTAATAGTAAAGCTAAAGGCATGCATTTTTCTTGGCCATTTCTTTCACCAAGTGCTTTGCTGTGGGGATATCCATGAAAGAAGTAGTTGAAACGATAAAAATGGAAACCGAGCGGAGATACTGGCTTCATGACGCAGATAGTCATAACACAAGAATAGTACCTTAACTACCTACTGTGGAGTATTGAGTATGACGAAGAAACGCAGTAAATTCTTAAAAGCCCTCTGTGGTAAATTTAAAGACACCTTGCTCCTGTACCTTACGAAATGTTTTGTTACGTGCCATTTCGTATCTTAATGCAACTTCCTTTGCTACACACACACATAGGTGTACATATAGGTGCACACGTATAAATCGACCAGAAAGATTTCTATACACTTCAAACTATATGGAGGTAAAGCTCAATATGAAACAGAACTCCTGAGACCAACATAACACACCAACCATGCATTGCATCAGTGTTTCTACAAAGTCTACACATAGATATTCGGTATATGGGAGGCGCATCAAAGAATCCAACTGTGAACCTTCCCGGCAGAGAGAAATCGAATCAAATTGAGTAAACTTTCACATCAAGCTCTCAATAATAATATGAAACGACGTCAATTACTATTACATTTCCATCGGATACGACTCTTCCGTCTTTCTTGTGTTTTGAAGTCGTATCACCAGACTACTTTCCCTTTCCGTATCTGTGCAGAGGGGTATTCAACTGCTTTTTGATTCTTTTTGAGTACCCGACTACTTAAACGCACAAAGTAACCATAATATAACTCATGTAACAGTATAACATGTATAACATGATTTAATAGAATGTATGGATGAGGATGAGACTCTAAGGTAGTATAGTGGTTTTGATGAAGAGTTCTGTGTGTAAGAGTGACGGGCATTGCTAGTTGTGAGGAAAATTAAATGAGAGAGCCAGAGAGACATAGAGAGAGAGAAGGAAATGTATTTTCTTTTCTTTCTGTCAAGAAACATCTTTCCAAATCTACTTTGTGCAGGTAATGCAATGCAAACTGCAAAGATTCACTCAAAACAATAGCAACTATAGTATATTATGTGTAATGGACATAGTAATATTAACTGTCATTTCTTTTTGCTGAGTAGATACATGTTATTCTATGTAGCAAATAGAGTGCAAATCATTTTTATTAGAACTGAGTGTTCTCAGGATATCATTTAGTATTAAGTAAACCGGAGAGCAAATAGGATCAGAACTGCATTTACAAAGTTCCTCTGGGAATTTGATTGGAGAATTCCTTGCCCTTCAGCTACATTATATTCGTCCTTTAACTTCCTGGAGAAGGTTCTCGACTGTGACAGACACGTCATAGTCGTTCTTTGTTCAGGCAAGGACAAACATAAATATTAATTAGGTATTTATTCTTTTTCATTGCATTATTTTTTACTCACAAAAGTCTAGCCATCATGTAAGTCACATACACTGTATTATTTACCAACTGATTTCTTGTCAACTCAAGTTAAGTTAAAGAAAGTAATACCTACAGTGTTTGCGAATTTTTTTAAATTGTAAAAAGTTAATAAAAATTATACTGTGTAATTGATTTTTTTATTTCTCCAGGAATCTTCAGGGTTTATTTTGTCTTAATTAATTCAATAAGTTTATTGTGAATTGCAATTTGTCATTTATCTTACAGAGACACTAAAATATTTCATAGCTCATGCATAATTCCCTTTGCTTGTATGTATATGAGATCCCTCACGCACAATTTATACGAGTGCTAGTGTTTGAAACAAAACTATAAAACAAAAGAGAAACAATAAAGTAAATGTATCACTTTACTCGTGGCTTATGAATATATTAAGTGAAAGATAAGGGAAAGTACTCCACATACTCCCATTCCTTCTCTATGCTTTGTAATTACATTTATTACACTTACTCATTTGTGAAGATAAGGAAAATAAGTTGTTCCCCACACGCCCAAAGCAAAACTTGTAATTCTGTTTACGCCGTAGCGAAATATATTATCATATCCTCACCTCCATAATATTACTCTTGCACTACTGTTATTAGGTATTCGTATCGCACGGGCAATAATAATATTCAACCAGGCCTTCCGTGTCTATACATTCTCTCACTCTCACTCTGCCGAAACTAAACATTTGCGAAATACATTCAGAAAGATGGTCTGAGATAGTAGCAGTGCACTTCTATAAGTGTGCACATTAGTCATTGACGTGAGTAGTGAGTAGATTCACATACAGCAATAAACTTTACTTGCCGTACTCAGTTTTGACATAACTCTCTATGCTAAATAAAACATAAGCATAATATGACGAAACGGAAGTAACAATAAACCACAAACCACCCTCCGTAATATTAGTACGTGCGCATGAATAACTTGCCCGAACCTGATCTGAAAGAAAATCGGATGAAATAAAATGAAATGACGAAAGAACATTCATATTTCATACTGATATGATAACACTCTCTATAACAACGTAGCACAAGATAAGATGTGTATACACACTCACAACGTAACACACCTCGGTGTACTTTATTCACACGCATTTTCACAATCTTATTCGCCCCAAACACTCATAACTTCCAGCCACAAATGATAGCACGTTGCGTATGTATATCTTCCTAAATATTATAGCTACCTAATATTATTTGCACAGTCTTCTGCGTCCATTTCATTTTGCTTTCCAATATTTAAGAAACATTTAAAGTAAGTAGTAAAAGTAATAAGTAACATATTATAGTCATCAGTGAAAACTGACAATTTCGAATCGCTTTCATTTGGCTGTGCATACACAATGGCAACAACGTGGGATCAGGATCTGTACATATTATAATTTGTATATTAATATTGTGAGATTAAAAAATAAATAGTCTTTCTACACAATCCACACTAAAAATTATTAATTTTTTTTATTAGCTACCTAATTGCCCACATGTGATGTTTTATGAGTTAGGTATGTTGTTTTTTTAAATAAGGAATTCAAAAGTCCAAACAGTGAAACATTTAATAATTCAGTTCATTCATGCGATTAAAAAATATGTACAAGCTTTTTTGGTCAACGTAGAGTGTACAAAGAGTTATGAATAATTCTTGTCACGTTAGAGAAATTCAGGGAATTAAAATATGTACACAAAACATATAATAGCAAAGAAAAGTGCGCTTTCCATTTTTAAAGAGAAAGAGTCGGTGACAAACGAGAAATAAATTAGAAAGTCTGATGTAGTAGCACTTATGTAACCAAGCTAGCGTGAAACTGTAGGTTAAGCTAGCGTAACATAATGTACTACACAGTGGTAACAACTACTTACTCTTACTAGACTATATACGTACTATGTATCACAAGAAATAGAAAATGAATTGCATAACTCACATTGTAACAGTGTATATTATGTACCTCATTCCTCTTTCTTTCCCACCTAGCACTATACAGACACTAACACTTCTACCATGTATCTGTATACAGTAAAAGTATAGCGTGTTAGTTACACTTAGCCATCTGAGAGTCTTAAGATATGAAAAACAGCAGATAGTTTAATTCCCGACATTCTTTCGCCTTGTCCATTACATTAATTATTTTTGCTCCACGTTCTGCACGGAAAACTTGTCGAGAAATTTGGGCAAATGAGAAATAATTGCAAATTCCTTAGAACTATAGCTGGGCACGATCAGCATAAAATTATTCTTTCTCTCATAACACAATATTGTAGACTACACTCCTCCTGCTGCTACTAAACCAACTAGTACTACATCCTACACTACAACACCCGCGTCTTTCTTTTTGCTACAGAGAGATACAACGAAAGTAGTATAGAACAAGACTCGCAGACATTGCAGCACTACTGTCGTTTGTGTCGTAGTCAAGTCCGAATAAGTTAAGGGAATGACACTGGAACAAAACTGCCATTAAACTTTCTATCTGTATACATATACATTATATTCCATTCCTTGCTTGTATACACATACACTTTTATCCTATCTTTACCAGCATCTTTGCAACGAACAAAGTCTCTCTCTTTCAGAGTCTGCAGAGTTATACATAAGTCAGCTATACATAAGTAGTAGTAAAGTAAAAGCTTCGCAACACTTTTCAGTCGCAGCTGTGCCAAAGAAAACTTGTAGCCTACGAGGTATGTAGTATTTATAATATAATACACACTCTTATATATTATTATTATTATTATTATTATATTACACTGCATTAGTTTTCAGCCTGATGTGTTTGCAGACTCTTTAGCTCTTTCTCTCTCTCATTCTGTGACTCTCGTCTCCCAAAAGTCCGCAGCACCATCATACCATGCCATACCACTCCCCAATCCATTCCATGCCATAGCAAAATAGTAAAACAACAACTATTAGACGGAGAGACCAAACTAATGACCAAAGTTTGATCTGCGGTAGCTTTTGCTAATGTTATGAGATGGGATGAGACGCGATACGATGTGACTCAAAGTAAAAGGCTACTCTAATACATACTAGTAATGTGCAGTAGCCAAAGACTTATCTGTCTCGACTGCGTTCTATTCTCTGTGATCACTTATTAGCTGGCTGCATGACGTTACGTGCATTACCCGCCAGAAAGGCATAGGTATTACCTATGTCCCTCAACTTCGTCTTACTTTCCTCCTTCCTCTACCAGCAACACTTGAGAACAGTTCACGTCTTTCTCGTCTTTCCGTAGTACACTCACTACTTAGTCTACTTTTATCTTTATCACCTTCTTCACCCTATACTTTACACTGCAGTCGACACTTCTTCAACGAAAAACACACCATGAGGACGGACGACACAACCATTACACTATTTACCAGCATTAGTATATTGCTACTCTTAACTTTTACAGACATTCTATCTAGCACCTATGCAACTATACAGTGTACATTTTCACTTAGGTAGATGTGTAGTGTCTATTATGTTTTATATATGCAAGGAGTACTTTCAAGAAAATTTTTGCACGAGCTATTTTGTGTTACCTATATGTAAACCATATTATATCAAGGTATGCAGGGCCGTACCTATAGGATTTGGTTTCGAAGGGGTCACCAACATTAAAATTCTATTACAAACGACAATTATCGCGAGTAGAGTGCAAAAATTTGCTAATTTATGCCAACATAAAACTAAAATTCACTTTAGTGCGGTAATTTTCGTGAGTTTTTGCATATTTTTGGTAAAATAATCTATTTTTTGAGATTTCGGGGTAGGGGCGGGTGCACTAGTGCCCTGCGGCTGGATACAGCTTTGAAGGTAAGTATATCTAATATCTATACACCTTAAAGGGTTATTGTTTGTAAATACATACTGTGTATATAATAGTATACGTGTGAACGCTGCATGAGGATCGTTCTGGCCACATTTTCTGTGTCGACTTTCACTTTTGGTTAGTTTTGGATGTTGGAACACAACGTGGAGATATGTGCAGTGGTTGTGCTATGTGTCTCATTCTATTTATCTTGCAGCCGTAGTGTAACGTGCTAATGGTTTGCAATATCTCTATCCAGGCGATCACTAAAGATAGTTACGTTATGTCCTTGTGATGGCTTCGCCATTTGGTTATGTTATGACTATGAGCAAGTCATCCTGTGTTGTTTCCGTGTGTTTGTGTGTGTGTGTTGTTGTATCATCATGTGCCATGTTCTTCTCCTTGTACAGAAACCAAACAGCATGTCACACGATGAACAACACTAAATCTTAAACCTTTTACATATTTGCTAAAGACAACGACGATTGCATGCAACACACGTGCTACACAAATATTTGCATTTATTCTCGATTCACACAAACTGCATACTGTAACTACTTACATAGCAGTATACAATACGTAGTTAGATACAGTTAGAAAAGTATAGAACCTATTCTATGTGTATTATGTAACCAGGTATGTGCACAATTATTATAAGTTGATTTAAAGGTAAACTGTTTTTGTTAAACAGTAGGTACTAATTTTACTTAGGTAAGTTTACAATATAAAATTAAGTCAATGCAGGTGTATCCATGGGTTCTTCTTTTGAAACAGAATTTTAAAAATTGAAAACTACTAGCGGTGTATCAAGGGTAATATGTAAAAGATTAATCGATCGCATTGAATACTGTTACTAAATTGCGCAACAAGAGAATGAAGACTTCATTAAAAAATTACTGTTTCTTCATCTCCTTAAGTACAAATGATCATTCAATGTTTCTCAGACTGTAAACGTTAGTTGAAGTAGACTGCAAGTAAATGAACTCTTTCTTCGTATAAATATTCATGAGATGCAAGGAAGATGGTGTGTAATATAAAAACAAATACTCCTAAGAGAGCACCTTCAAATGAAAACTGTTTTTTCCCTTTTCCCCACTGCTTTTTCTAGTTACTGTTTCGTTACATGACTTAGGTACCTAGGTAAGTTACACTATATATTATAAATATTGTAGTCATTTGCCCTTGGGTCTTGGTATTGCAGACTTTATTAGAGAATGAACTACGCAGTTCTTGAGATACAACGTTAGCTGACCTATACTATTTAAATCGTAATTTTTGCAGTGCACCTAAATACATATACAACATGTATCTCTGTATTGTTATATAGAAAACTAAATTACACAACCACAATAGGTACCTACTCAACAAACAAACCATTATGTAACCGTGTACACACAGCGAGAAAAATATACGGGTGGTAAAGGAGCATTAGTTACATGTGGCCATTTCAATGTATTTTGTACGAAATGCATTTTGTTTCTTTCGCAATTGTATCAGTTGGAAGAATTCCAGTGCATCAACATCAACCAAACCGAAACAACGTTAGAAAATAAAAGGATCTTGAATTTCCAACAGGAATATATATCTGTACATGTTACAGACACACACACGGGTCGCCGTGCATGGGATGGAGCACATATAGTACTAAATATACAGTGGTTAAGCATTTGAGTTGAACTGTATATGTCTGTAGTTGTAGGAATGGCCTACTTACGTAATTTGAGGTATATATCCAAGCGTCCCTATTTATTTACTTACTTATGGATGGATGTACTTTGAGAATGCACGAATGTTTTGTATTGCCTTTTCTTGTCTGTATGTGTGTTGCGTCTTTTAGTCCTAGAAACTATAACCTGGCCTTGCTTTGTTACTACTACACTTTAGTCTCCTTTCTTTTTACAAACATAACACTAACAATAAGTGGGTTCAGCTCAGTATCACATCACAACCAACCCATCACAATATTTCCTACTTTACTCTAGTCCACTCTCAGTAAACAAATACCCTGTGCCCTGATCTCTCCTATACGTATCTTCTTTCCTTTCATGTACTGCTCTAGTATTTCCTACATAACTTGCTTTCTATCCAACATAATATGATACAAGCATTTCCACATGCTGCTCCTACCATAATACAGGTCTAGTAGATGTACAGATATATATTCTAAATTCAACGGATATTTTTAGGATATATAATATAGTATATCTATACACAACACCCGATCAAAAAGAAGAAAGTACAAAAACACACTTGGAATTGTAACGACTTGTTTGTAAAAGGGTTGTGTGTGTGGGATGCGGCAGAGCTGATATGAGTTACCACTTACTGAAATCTGAAACCACACACACTGTATAAGGATGTATTGTATAGTATATTGGTTAAGGTTGTATCTGTATGTACGTTCGTACACAGTTTATTGTGTTTGTACTTAATACTACAGAAAACAAAAAAGTTTGGATAAAAAACATTGTGTTGTGTGTGGGCTGTGATACAATTCTGTGACTGTGCAACTGAGCACGACTTTTTTCCCTATCATTTGTATTCTTCTGACGTACAAGTGAAAGCCAATGATGTGTCCAATTGTGCAATAGCATTATCTTAAATCATGGATAGGTATTGTAATATTCTTGGGTTTGAGGGAAATGTGGGGAACCAATACAATATATCATGCATGTTACACAATAAAAACAACCTTTGATACTAAATTTGATCTTGACATAGTATTTCATTTTCTTTAATTCAATTAAAAGCCAAAGTCATTTCCTTACGATTTTATTAGCACATTGATAAAACCAAGTTCTTTTAGTATCAGTATCAATGTGTCCATGTATTTATTTGCATATATTTTAATCGAATTTATCTACAAGTAGGTATACATACATATAATGAAAACACCATGGTACGGACTGTAAATTAAATTCCTGGCAACATCGGGTTTTTAAATTAAATTGAATTGGTATTAAAATCCAATGTGCTAGACCAAAAGAAGTTATAGGAAGATGCATTTTTTATGCTTTATGGATTACACAAGAGGAAAATTTAATCTGCAATGATTTAATTAATAATTATTAATTTTGATATAAAAACACTGCAACGATATTTTACTAATCTTTGTTCAAAATAACGTAGCAAATAATAAATTCCTTGGAATATGCAAACTGAAAAGATACACGGTAGATTTTGTATTAATTGATTTCATACTGTGTGATGTGTACTGTAAACTTCCGTATTAATTGCTTAGCTACATACTCTAAGACAGACAGACTGTCGACTTTTTGCATTAATTTATTTCATACTCTCACCGTGAGCGTGAGTCGTGGCCCCAGCTATATATGTGGGCAGCCTTGAGAAGCTTTCTTTTCATTTTGAAAGCAGCGACTTTGAAAGTTAGTTTTGAAGACCACTCTTTTTACTTGGAGTCTCCATTGCCGTCCGCCCATTCTAGCCTTCCAGTATATCTTACTAATCCCCGCAAACTGATCCCACGGGACATTTCCTCTTTTCTGCTCACATCAGCTTAAACCTCGAAGAAGATGATTCCTCTTTCTTCACAGCACAGCATTACCTTGCCTACCTTGTATTACACACGTGCATGTACCTTAGTTCTATATATTCCACCTAAGAATACTAAGTTTTACTTTCGGAGACCTTTTATATTGGATTGGGCAGATAGATGGTAACGACGAATTTAATAGCAAGGAGGAGTAGAAAAAGAATCATGCATCAGAGTGCTTTCTCTCTTTTTTGTAAAGTATTGCAAATGCTAACTTAAACAAAGTCCCTTGCGGTTTCGGAATATAAGCAGGAGCACACAGCAGTCTTTGTGTAATAATACCACCGCCACCACCAAAGGTATAATACACATCATCATCAGAAATAAGCTACATGTAAATCTGTATCATTTTATACGTTATTATATTTGAACGCAATCTAAACCCTATATTATGATCTTGCAGACACACAGGTGAGCCATGGAGCATTGTAAGTGAAATACTTTGTCATTGTGGTTTATATGTGTCAATACATATAATATCTGTACCAATATCTGCCAAAACACAATACTAGCAAACCAACCACTCGTGCCGTGGTGTCGTGGTAAATAAAATCATAACTTTATAAACATACACATGCTCAATAAATAAATGTGTTAATATTATTCGGAAAAGTGTGGTTTATAACAACACACAGGTACACAACAACACACGAGATTGACACAAAAAGAAAACGGATTATGTACATTAAGTATATGTGTCTGTATTTTATGGAACGATAAAAAACTCTCTGGGATAAACTATATCTGGATTTTACATTTTGTGTTGTGTATGTGACGTTGTACGTATAGAATCTCACAAACAGATATACCTTTCTAACTAGTTTTCCCTTAGAAAGTGCATAGGTAATACAAATACATTTATACACAGATATAAAAGTATATACACTTTATACAAGTAACTTTCTACATGTATTGTATACCATACCTGAACTCTGGACAGAATGAATGTACTACTGTACTAGTTTATACAGCACAATAAGAAATAACAACATGAATGTAATCCACACACACAAACACACAGTTCAAATAAAGATGTACCTATATACTAGTGCTTTTACTGTGTTGTATCGTGGTAGAGTGGAGTACACATAGGTATAGTAATTGTGCAGATGCATGTGTGTGTGGCTGGGAACAGTGAAGCAGACCACTGCAACAACCCCACATAGAATATGGCTATTATGTTACATTACAAACATCAGAATAGCACAAAGCCGTATCACAGTTATATAATGGAGTCGCAGTAGGAAAAAGGAAGGAAGCTGTAGTCGTTTCATTTTGAGAGCAAAGGAGCTTTTTGCCGTGAAATTCACAGGGGGCCTTTCAAATGGCTACTATTACGGCATTTATTATTAACTTGCAGTGTACCAACTTCACTTTACAAGTCCAGTCAACTCCTTTCCAGCTCACTCTTTTCAAGACGGACATTCCTATCACGAGAAGAAAAGAAAGTATTATACAAGTCTCTCACTTTCTCCTATAGTGGCCTGGCCTGTGAAAAGGATACATTTCTTCTCAAAGGAGACTACGCCATTGAATCGACGAATGACTTGACTCAACAACAACGATGCAATGTGATACTTCCATACAAAGCTAAAGCTCACCCAATCGCTTTATACACAATTGAGTCCAATACTTAAGAAGTGTAACAAACTAAAAAAAACCTAATGATTTTTCTCTTTTTATTTATTTATAACACATTTTCATTCATAGTTACCTAATAACCTATTAACTCATGGTTTTACACAAGATTTGAAATATTGTTGATTTTTTAACTCAAATATTTGATAGTATGTTTTACACTATGTTCTAATTAACTGAAAAAACGGTTGCACGCAGTATCACATCTACATATTAATATTATTTTTTAATATGGCATGTGTAAATGAATATACAGGTAATTATGTCCACCAAAACAAGTGTAAATTACTAAATTCTTCGATTTTTAATTTTACGTAGGTATTCCACGTTAATTTTCAATGTAAATCATGTACTCAAGTTTTTTCCGTGAATTTTAAGAATGAACGATTAACAAACAAGAAAAATTGAGGGATGGAAGTTAAAGTCATTTTTCATAAGAAAAACATCAGTAATGAACAGTTGTCACTTGTCACAAATTCAATTTGGTTTTACAAAGCATTAAAGAAACACGCCCTGGCTAAAATATTAGCGTCTTATCTTCAGATTTATGTATTTTACTTTGACGTAGTAACTAACTCCAATTTTCAATCTCGCATGAAGAAGGGAGAGGTTTATTCTGAGGTTCATGCTTTAGAATTCCTTACAGCTGCACATAATAGTGTCATAATACCTTTCCAATTCCTTAAAGGGTTAGAAGAGTAAAGTAAAAGCACGGGTAGTTAATACAGAGTCAACGGAGCAGGAAGCCTGGACTAATTCCAGTAATTTTTACTATCTCTGTGGCAAAACTGGTAGTGAAATAATGGTTTCATTTCCTGTCTCCTTTCGTAGTCGTTATCCTGTCCCTACCAAAAACTCTAGTGCCAACGGAGGTGATGCAATTCTCCTGTATTGCGGTGTGCTATTATACACCGTAGTGTGTAGCTGCATTTGTTTGTTCTTTCCATCAAGGGCTAATAGTTTAGTGAATGTGAAACAGGTTACGCATACCAAGAGCACATTATATTATGAGTATGCTTATACATGTACAAGTACTATACACACACAGCAGCTCTAGTACTCTAGCTCTTTGTCGGTCTTTCACAACGAGACAGTTAAATTCAGAATTTCATAACACAAATGGCATGTTAAACTAACGTTCCTTATAATACCCTTGTTCCACGAAGACGTTTAGCATTTAACTGTACCTGTACTCTAGTAGAAATGTGGAGAACAACCTTGAGCAAACAAACAGAGTCCTAGTATACGTATGTTGTTGTACATAACGGAGAGTTGTATGCATAATAACATAAAATAAAAGTACAAGTAACGCATGGTTGCACTTAGGAACACGAAAAACAAAATTCCGTCTCGGCTTTTTATAACTTACACTTACACTCTTGGTATGTGTTTTGTTGTTGTGGATTTTTGTACATGGAATACTAAAATGCTTGTTTGTAAAAGCTACTACGTTAACTTATGTGTGTGTATATATAGACGAGTAAAGGCTGCTAAAGGTAAAAGAGTCAAGGAAATATGGAAAGAAATTTGGTTGGGAGTCAGGGAAAGTCGTTGAGACGTAAACCTAAGAGTCAAGCTAATAATTAGAGGTTCATAAAAATCCCACGATAAGTCAGCTCCTAAACAAATTTGAACATTTTCAAATAGATAAATGCAAATTATTTCACTCATTTCATTTACACACAGAGACTGGGGATAACATTGCTCTCTCTTTTTCTTTCTCCCCTTTTGCTGGGCTGTGAGACTTGAGACTTTTGAGACTGAGTATTTATATAGGACAAGGGTAGGTAAATATATCTTTATATATGGATCTAGTGCATATAAAAGAGAAAGCATGAGCCATAATAATAATATTACTATAATAAAGTAAGTAAGACTGTGTAGCTTATAGCTCTTGAGTTTTGTATCAGGTTCCTTTCTTCATATCTGCATATAAGTTGTTCAGTGTAAAATGTAATGTGTTAACTATAAATGTAAAGGAGCAGACATAGAGCATAGGAAAAAGCCATGGCACGTACAGCACAGTACACGTACAGCCGAAAAGGCAATATATACGAGAAAGGACAGTATGTGCATTGCATGGCAAAGGCCCTTTTAATTTGGTCTTTCTTAAATTTATACCTAGTACGTTTTAGTACATGCATAGAAATACTTGTGGAACTAATATTACAACACTAGACTAACATAATTCTTAGCAATATTCAGTATTACAGTAATACTATTATACTACAAGGGAGCAATACAAGTGTACACGAAACCGCACCACAGAGTGTAACATTCCAAACGAAAAACAAACCATTACTCAGTGGGAAAGGAAACCGATCCACACAAATGGGCATTTTGTAACTCGGCTGGGCAGCAGCGTACTTAATGTAAGTATGTAGTGTGTGTGTATGTGAGACTTGTGTTTTTGTAACTAATGTGCAGTAATAATAGCAATGGCTAGTGGCAAACGCTATAACAACAACGCAATACTCCAATAATGAATCCACTTTACCACACATACAAATATTCACACAATCATAGTTTAAATCCAATCCCAAGAAAAATTCGTAAAATGTAGCTACGTGAAAAAACAACAGGACGACCATAGTGGTTATGTTCTCATGCAAATTATTGGTAAATGTACATACATTAGCACAGTTACAGCATTTCGGAAATTATGATATTTCAACACTAACATTATACATACTCCCTGTTAAATCAACCCTGTACCGTTGAAGCAAATCAACCTGACTATATTTATCGTAAAATATTAAATTTCAATGTAAAAACATTGCTAACGCTATTTTACTATATAATTTCTGTTCAAATTAAAAATAAATTCCTTGAAATATGTAAAATGAATGGTCACTTCGAAAAGTCGAATTATTGTTCAAAGGTATTTAAAACGCACGGAAGCAAAAAAGATATCTGTATTTCCAGTTCTGTATCACCGAATTAGTGTTTAATTATCTGGTTGTATCTGTATACTCACCCTCTAATGCATCCTTCATTCTAATATTGGCTAGATATTGTAGAAATGCAAAATATTTATTCAAAATGCAAGTGTACGTAGTCCGCTAATGCAAACAGGCAATAGTATCAGATGGGATTAGAGATGGTACATATTTCTTAAATGTGTTGAGCTGACCTTATTATAAATCTGGGAAAATTATATGTAGTAGATACTTTATAAAGTACATGATAAATCTTCACTTTTGAACAGCACAGCTTATTAAAGCTTTATAATAACCGATTGCTACAGGTATAACAATAATGCCTGTAATTTTGATTTCTTTCGTGAATTATTTTGCACCTAATCATTTTAATACCAGGTAGGATGTATTTCTCTTAATAGTACAAATAGTATTAATCAGAAAAATATTTCTATTTTTCATAGGCAATTTTCTAATTACAAGTTGTACATGTCGTATACTAGTAGTCGGTCACTAGCATAAATATTTTTGACTGATGGATACATACGCATATATAGCCCCCATGATTAAACTACAAGATTTTGAAATCAAAACAGAAATCGTTGACAATTTAATAGTACAGCATTGCACTACAATATACAGACATAAAGGAGCCTGGAAGTTTATTCCTAGTATTCATTCAGTAAGTTTCACCTTTAATTTTGCAATCATCGATTTATTGTAGAACGAGTTATGCAGATACTTTTCCCCAGAAATCCACATTTTCTAATAAATATTATAAACTCTTTAATAATAAATATTAATAATAGCCTAGTAGTAATCAGAAGTGTTACAGTTATTACAAGAGGTTCGTTTAAAGTACAATTTAAACGAGTGAGTGAAAGAGCCGACAAAAGTGAGTGGGTATAGCTACCTACCCCTAATACCTACTACTTGTATTATGCAGCCCTCTTTCAGAACACAGAGAACGTCAATTATGGCCGTCATTCAACTTTCCATTCCATGGAAAACAAACTTCATGAGAACACGACAGTATTTAGTGGTTGAGTCAAATCCAACCAGAAAACGCCTGTAACTCACTCTGTCTATAGTCCTAAACGCATGTGTTGGTTGAAGAAACATAAAAACAAAGCAACAGGAAATCCTATAAGATGATTAATTATTAAGACTGTCCGAATTGTATACCACATTGCATACACACACTAGATCATACCAAACATAGAACCATTCAGATAACCTAAATCGCTAAAACCACATACCTAGCTACATTACAAACACACATTCGACCAATTTATTTTTTGTAGTTAGCAATGTGCATGAATACCAAAATACCACGCATACCTCTATAACTAATACTTGTTCACAGTCCAATATAAACTAACAAGGCAAAAACAGCTGCCAAACTCCAAGAGGTACTTTAGTTGCAGTGCAACATATCATACCAATTCTAAATACAGCAAATTAGCAATCGTACACACACACACACACACTTAGAATAGAACATTCAAGTTACTAAATTAAACCACTAAATCAATTTCACATCATTAAATGTAGTAGTTCTATACCCACGCCATTGCCAATGCGTACTATAGCAATTTGAGCCCATTAACTTTGAATACTTGTCAATTTACCTTGGAAGGTCAGTATCCTGCATTCGTTCGTACCTATCAGTATCAATACTGTACGTAGTACACAAACAAAAAATAATGCATTTGTACAAAACAATTTATTATTGAGTCCTTGCACTCACAATCAGCTCTACCTTTACATTATTTCTTGCAACCAGGTTCAAGCATGCAGTCAAACAGATGATGAATGATACAATATACTGTAATTACAACTCGGGAAGAGAGAGAGAGAAAGAGCGAATGAAAATTAACTGGTGGAAATAGGTAGCTCTAGAGCTGTGTAATAATAAAGGCACTTGTAATGAGTTCAATTCCCTGCTGTGTGTATGTTCTTCCCTTCTCTAGGATGTCTCGTTTTAAGGAAATGACAATTATTAATGTGGCAGCTCTTTCTGCCACAAATGACTATCTAGCACTATGTCTATAGTATTTATACATACACAGTGAAAGCGAGCTATATAATACCCATACTCAAGTAAGTCCAAGTCAAGAAAGGAAAGTGTATTATAAATACAATATACTATGTACTACACCACACTGTCGGAAATATTATACATTGTATGTAGTTGTACACTACTGTAGTATAAGTAAACTAGTGGGGAAGCAAATGTGAATATTTAATTTGAAGTGTATTACGCGTGACACACGTAAAATACATAGGAAATAATTGTAGGCTGCTTGCTACAGATATATACATACACAATAACTGTAACTCAACTGGAGCGCAGAGCACAACAGGGCCATTAGAATTATTACACTGCACCTGAAACACATTTATAGACCTACGTGTGTCTACACAAACTAAGTAAGAACTCTACAGGATGGAATATCATATATCAGACAGGATATATTATGTATATGTGCCACACAGTAAAACAAAACACGTTGCATTGCATTCTATTGTAGTGTGTATTGTATGTATGTACGATAATTTCAAAGAAATATTGCAAATATGCAGGCAGGCATAGTCTTTTATTGTATGTACCTAAGTATTGTAGTATGTTGTTGCAATACAAGGTAAATGTCGCTACAGCATAAAGCCATATCACACTATGGGCTTTAGTATTATAGCTAAGTAGTTTTCATAAGTCACAGGGAAGCGTAGACCTTTCGGTACAGTGCTCCGTACATACATAGAGCTACTACCTATGTGGTTAATTGTTTAGAAATTCATAAGATTTACCTTGTCAGGATAATTAACACACTTCACATTTTCCTGGGAAGAAGTTTGTATTTGTTGTTGGGTGGTGTGCGTGTGGTTATACTAGCTGGTGGACTCAAGCAACTATTTACTATGTACTACTAGCGTAGAGTCTGTCTTCGTAATTCAATTTGAGTAATAAATGTAATGAGCCTTCTATATTCAACTCTGTGCTTTTCTCTCTTCGTGTTTCTCTTTCACTCTCTAACCCTTTCGTAGAGTATTTTAGTAAAAACACACACTTAGGAGTTTCTATAGATTTTACTACTTCTATTTCATCACTATATGCATTGTATGAATGACATGAGTCTACAACTGTTAGCCGTTACAGCATTCTACATGTAGTTCAGCATAGAAAATTGTATAAGCACGCACACTTACTATATTTGTACAATATCCTGTGAGGTCACTGACAAAATCTTCAATTCAAGTTAACAATGTATGTAGAGTATGGAGTATACGGATGAATATACTTTACAAGAAGCTTTCTTTCTTTCTTTTGCCTGCATGCAAACATCTGACGATCAGAAAAGGATTCGTTCGAACAACATGGAATATCTAACACAGTTATTTTGCAATTGTAGTCTTAAATTGGTTTTCTAATAGGTATACTGTAGTTGCTTTTTAATAAAAAGCTAGTAATAATTTTCAGAATGACAGAGTTAAAGCTTTATTGTACATCTCTTTGAGAGAGAAATGGAATGGGTAAAGTTAACTTGTTGTATGTAGTACATAGTGCATATAAAGTGCGCTGTAATGGTTTGACTTGACTTTGTTCAGTTACTGTCAGTTGGTTTTATCAACATGTCTAATCTAGACATATTCTCCACCAATTGCCTTCCCAGCGGGGTGATAAACTTTCAAATCTAAAAATTCCTGTCCAGCCAAGTCAGTCTTACGGACATTGAAAAGTGAGGAAAAAGTATTTATGTAGTAAGTAAGAGAAGCTGCTGCTTTCTCCCGTTTTTTTACTAACTGGGTGTAGTAGTTGTGTAAAAGCGGAGTGAAACCGAGAAAAGTCAACTCACTCACATCAGTCACTATATAGACACAGGAGCAAGGACGGAAAAAGAGTCTAAAAAGGAACTTGTGAAGTACTAAGGAGTTGAAAGGAGAACATGTCTTGCTTTGCAAAAAGACTCTTGTGTGTGTTCCGTTGGTTGAAGGAAAGTATGGAGCATTCATTCAATCAATTTGCCATACTGCACACTGCAGGGCACTACACTGTTACATACAGCTACTATTTTACCCACTCTAGTGCAATTTTATTTATATACGTTTACAGTATATGTAACCACGCTGTGCGACTATTTGACGCTACGTTAAACGAAGGACTATTTACAGCTACTACTATTATTGCTCCTTCAAGGAGGTTTAATGTACATACATGGGTTTGGGTACCCGAAGTTAATATTACTTGAAAGCATGGAGTATTTATACCTATGGAGAAGCTATAGAGTGAGGGAAAGAAGTATGTACTACGAGTGTGTGTGTGGTACATCTGAGCATGATGTAATCAATCAACAGCCAAACTATGTTGTAAATTTTAAGACGCTTTTCACTCTTATCGCTATTTTTCTGCACAGCCATCAGCTCCTAAGGAGAAGGAAATAAATGGAGTGTAGAATTGCACTAAATTACATTACAATACAATTGAATTGCCGCGATGGACAATTTACGAACTTTATACGAACACGACACCCCATGGCTCTTATTTTATTGAATACTTTAGAGATTAGGAGTGTACACAAGTCTCTTTATAGAAGGCAACTAAAAGCAATAAAATTCAATCCATTTCATGTAAGTACCTGAAAATTGTAGTTCGATCCATTAACCCATTAGCTACAATTAAAAAAGTTATTTCTCCACATTTATTTTCATACATAGAAAATTGAAGTGGAAAGGACATCTACAGAATACTAATATTCATTATTAATACCAGAGCAAACAATAATTTTTTAAACAGTTCTTAATTACATTTCTTATATACATTTTTTATTAGGTATTTCGAAAAAACGCCTGTACTTTCATTAAAATTCTCAAGGAATGTAGAAGATCATTTGCGTATTATCTAATAAATGGAAAAGTAGTGCAGGTAAGTTATGCATATCAACGAGAATGCATTTTGGGATAGAATTTGTAATTTTGAGTCGTTGTGCTCACAATATCTTTTTTCATTTTCAGTTCATTCCATTCTTTTCAGAATGAAATACACATACCTAGATGGCTAGATGTACGTACCTACTTATTTGAAATTCGATATATTTTGAACACAACATCTTGATAATAATTCATCTGAACATTACACTGTTTATCAATACAAGAAGTGTATGATATAGGTACTAATGCATACCTATATATCATACACAACTCGCATACTACTAAAAATCTTATTGTATTTTAAATATAGCATGTACGCTATCTTTAGAGATTACACATTCTAACACAGTATTTGGTCCTTGGATTTGATATTATCCTTATCAGAATCTGTTTCCTATCAACCCTAACGCTAACATACTACGAAAGGGTTGAAGATATAGAAAAAAATGTAGTAAAAGTACGACAAAAGTTGATGATATTGTATAACTGGAAATACTCTCGCCTTTATTCTATTCATATCATTGAAAGGAAATGACGAGCTTATGTTTACTATACATATACACATGTAATATAACAACATGTACACGTAGGTCTACGTTTCGGTTCTTCTCTAACTATAAAAGTTAATAAATACAAAGGGATTTTGTAAGTCGGGAGTAATAGGAGAAGTGAATAGGGAGCAGCATCACTTCACATCGATAAATCCCATCTGTGCAAAAATCAAGATTAAGAAGCAAGCGAATTTCGCTAAATTCTTGTCGCGTTAGTGCTAACGTTCTTTCCTTCCTTTCATGTATTGCCCCTCTTCTTCAGAGTGCATATGTACTACAACATCTCCTTTTGCTTTATACATTCGACATCCTCCTACTCTACTCCTTTTACATAAGTATGTACGTTGTACGTCGAGAAATGTGTAGTGTACTAGTTGTGTGCACTATGTCTACGTAGCATAGTTGAGTAAAAGTAAGGCAAAGCATGCCACAAAGTAATATTATAGTGCTGAAGAGTTTTCTGCCTTTAACTGAACACAAAGCTACACTCTACACTACACCCTTTATATTTCACCCGAGAACTGTGTACTGTGTGTGTACTGTATGCTAGCTATATATAATTCAGAAGCAGCAGTAAAAATACTTAGGATATCGAGAAAAGCTTTGACTTTCTCGTCTCGACATGCTACGGTTTGGTTTCTTTCTTTTCTCCAGTTTCCTCTTAGATCTTCATCCTTCCTTCCTCAACTCAACTAAACGAATTCTCATCCTCGCCTTCACATCTTTTCTCTATCGTATTCATTCTCTCTCTCTTTCTGTGTGTTGTGTGTATCCCTATTGTAGTTTATACTGTAAAGAGTGTCTATGGGTAGTATGTATAATAATATCTAATATGTATGTATGTAAAAGTATGCTACAGCTATTCTGTCGTTACCTTACAGATATATAATATAATAGTCTTGTGTGAATGTCACTTGCTTTAACTTCCAGCTTTGGCTTTCCAGTTAGTATTAGTATTTCCGTGAGTTCGACAATCTTTCCATCCATAACCAAACCTCCCCCTCCCCCACATATAAATATACAAGTATAGTTACTAGAACATACTTACTATTACTTACATACACCTTTCTATCTTTTTTAGATTCTTTTACATTTTGTGTGTCTAGTATTGCTATGTCGATGCAATATACATACTATTATAGCATAGCAGTGTGTGTAGAATCGAATATTATATGTGTTAGAATTTTCCGTTGCATTTTCTATATCATAAGTATACTTATAGGAATGTAGTACATAGGAACACCTAGAGGGATATAGTTTAGGATTTCCTTATCCTTCTCTGATCGTATCTGCTAATGTAGTATTCCCATATCTCTCTCGTTGTACTTACAATGTACAACGTACACTTTTTTCCTTTCACTTTGAATCTCATACTTTTCTTTCGCCCAACATTCTTCAACGGTGAAAAGCCGGAGTAGGAGTGTGGTAGTATGCGTTGCTATCAACGAGATCCGGATACGAACGTCTGTCGAGACGAGAATAATAAGATTTCAGAGAACAAATACACGAGTCTGGACTGTAAATTTTAAGTTGAAACTAAAGCTGTGACGGACGGAAAGTACCTATGAGAGAAACGAACCAAACGAAAGCAACTTGCCTTTTTAGAGAATGTATATAAATAGTTAAGATATATTTTATACACTAGGTACTATTAATGTATAAGCATACCATTCCATACCGTTGCCAGCAGTAAGTAACAAGTGATACATTATTTCTTTTATCATGATACATAAGCATTACGTATGTTATCAGAATAACGATGGAAAACTCAGCCAGAAGAAAAGAAAGTAAACCTATATAGATATGGTGTAAAATTTTAATAGTAGGACATGAGAAATAAAATCAGGGTATCAAAGGAGCTCTTATAATCCGTTAATTTTCAGAAAAAGTGATTAGTCAAAAAAATATTATTAATTTGATGTCACTAATTCGTAGCTCACGTACATATACACATAAATATCTCTTCATAAACAAAATCTACGATAAGAGAATCATAAAGAGTCTAAGTAAGTGAGAAAATATTTTACTCTTTGATCTACACAGATAATATTAGATTGATGCGTGTTATGCGTGTAGGAGAGTAATATCTTGAACTCACGTCTGTATAGGGCATGGTAAGAATAAGAAATATTTTAATATTACTTGAATGAACGCAAAACGATCTAGTTCGGAATATTTAAACAATAGGACATATTTATTAACTATCGACATAAATCCTGGACTGAGTGTGTAATGTCAGAAAGTGAAGCACAAGGGTAGGAGAGAGAAATACGAGCATTGCTTGAATCTTGAAAATAACAGTCTGTGTTGTATTGTAATGCTGAAAGCTAGTACTAGAAAAGAATACTCACATTCATCTATGTCAGTTTGAGCGTAATATCAAGTCTCGGCTTCTTCTTTGGCATTATACAACATCAACATTATTACATAGAGATAGATAGATACCTTTATACAATCCATAATCCATTACACCACGTGTATTATCTTCTCTCTGCCTGCTACAAGAAGAACAACTGTCTTTTTCCAGTTCAAAACTATTCACACACAGCAAAGCCAGGGAGTCTACAGAAAAGATCTTCAACACGAGTATTGCTATCCTTCTGACTATTGTAGTTAAGAATGCCAATTTAGATCGCGAATAAATTATGTGCCTCATTTTCATTCCATGTTGTACTTGAACTATCCACTTCCAAGTTGAAAAAACTCTCATTGTGTGCCATTAGAATTTCCTATTCTAAATATCATTATTTTTTCTACATTCGAATTTATTGCGAGAGAGAAAACAATAATTTCTCAGCCCGACAGAACAGAGTCATCGACTAGACAGACGTGGACGCGATTATTTTCCAAATCCATAAGTTCAGTTCTTTCTTCGAGCAAAGTACAACACTACTAATGCCATCACAGAATAAAATTCCAACAAGAAAGATCCCAAACCGGACGTTTTCTGTTGCGTCAGCTTGAGCGTCAATTCCTTACACTTTAGTACACAGAAATTGCTTCGCTCCCAAATACCTACCTACTCTTTTCCTCGTACATGATTTTCATATCAATTCATTCATATCTCTATACACTATACACTTTATAACACACAGACCTCTACATAAAATATATAGCAAGTAATAGACGGATTTTTTCAATCAACTTATGATCAAGTCTCATAGTTGATTTCATTTGATTCGACTTGATTACATCATACATCAGTAAGAAAACTAAGGTCGGCCTTACTGCTAGAATACTATATGTAAGTAGATTAGGAATCTTTCTATTGCTATACATAAAGAGTTCTCCTCGTGTTTCTTAGTACTTACTACATGCTATACGAATTTGAATTATAATACTGTACACACATTCTTCCCCAGACACCATGCTGTCTTTCCGATAGAGGGTTAATAATATATGGAGTTGTCTGCAACGAAATATTGATGAGTAAACCCTTCAGTGTTCAGACGAAATATAGACTCAAATTAATAACACTACTCACAGTTCTCAAAAATTTCCAGCTCTCTCTCTCTTTCGCTCCAGCAGAATTTTATTAATTCAGGGATTATCTCTTATATGGTGATTACGACATTCTGGATTACATTTCAAAGAATCCTCTTAAACTTAGTTAGTTACGCTGGTCACATAAATGCTCACTAAAGCATAAAGCGCATTGCAAATATCATATTGAAAACCTTAATGGGACCTAGTCTACTACTACTGGTACAACTACTACTGTTTTTCCTACAGAACTCAACTCAACCCTCCCTTACATTTTACTTTTTGGACTTTTCCCAATATTCACTTGCTGTACTACAAACTCTATATAAAGTACATCTAAGTAATACTCTAATACTTACTTAGACCTTACAAAAGAATGAACTTGTGAAATCCACCTTGCCGTTCTTTTAGCTAGCCAACAAAGAGCAAAAAACAAACTGAAGTAAACGAAGCAATTCAATTCAATCTGTTTCTTATACAGTTACAAACAGAAATGCCCGCAAATGAAGCCCTCCTACTCCCTTTTCATCCTTCTTTTGCATCACGTAAGTTGTTCATTCACATTTCACGATACACAAACAACAGAAAAGCATACCTAGCCAGTAGCCAGTAAATTAATAGTGCAAATGAATCTATGTATACCTATCTGTAAAATGTATATACATTTTCAAATCAATACCTACTATGTCTTTGTAAAATAAATACATACCTACATATAACAGGCATGTGTGCACGGCCGTATCCAAAAATCGATTTCGGGGAGAGCAAAATGCCCAAAAAAGAAATTATTTCAGAGATTATTTGCTTTCAGGGCAAAATAACCTCTTTTTATAGGATTTCGGAGGAGGCAATTGCTTCTTGCCCGCACCCCCTGAATACGGGTATGCATTTAAGTATCTTCCTTTTTGTAATACGGTAATACGGTTAGTATTAAATATTTTGAGGAGAAGGAACTAACGGTGCAATTCAGTTCAGTTAATTTCCCATGTCCCCACAGATTTTTCGCAACAACCTTTTAAGCAGAAATGTATGTAGGTGTATATATAGGCAGAATAGGCACCTATATACCTGGACGAAATTTGTCTACCATTATGGTAATTTGTAGAAGAACAACGTTAGCATAGATTTAAGTGGTGAAGAAAAATGAGAATAAGACTCAACCATCCAAGTTTTGTAATGCAGTAATATAATAGTCCAGCCAATCTATTCCAAAACAAAAGTGCTACAGAGTAGAGCTACCTTTTCCATTTGGGCTGATTTAGTGGGGAAGCAAAGGTTATATTCATATTAAGTTAACTTGAGAGAATATAATAGTGGCACGATAAGATATTATGATTCCATATGCCATTACAACAAGCACTAAGCATTATATATAGGAATTACACAACCCATCCTCTAAGGAACTGGACTTGGAAGGACTTGGCATATAGGAAATCTACACAGCACATCACACGGTTTGCTTACATCACATTATACTACATTTCATTTTACTTAATCAATAACTTTCTTCTGTTCTCCTGCTACTCTCATATGGGAATTTGATAATCAAGCTAACGCAGTCAAGTTCTTGAGTACATTTTCTATATTACCTTTGTGTGTGTGTGCATACACTTAATGGTTTCTGCGTAGGTATACATTATGCCATTCTCCACGTTCTAATTCTACACGTTCGCAGAAATGAGTGAAATAGTAGGCGGGCAGAAAACAAAATTATATAGAACGAACATGGAACATATACATCAAGTATCCTGCTGCATGTCTTTTCCAAATCGACATTACAAACTTTTCTGCACTTGTAGACTTGCAGAGAAAGACTAGTAGCTTGTACACATAGAAGGTATTCTAACTTTGGTCTTTTCGGTGGGAAAGAGCATCATTCTTCTTGTACTTTTCTCTAAGTCACATTCTCACATTTATATACAGGATGTCTATTATGGTGTATAATAGTTAAACCCAACTGTGCAAAACAAGGCTGTATCTAGCGGTAGGGCACTAGGGCATTTGCCCTTCAAGGAAATCGAAAAAGAGAGAAAGTTTTACTAATTTTTTTTACAAAATTGAAAAAAATTCTTGCTAAGCTTGAATTTGATACTTTTTAGGTTGGTTTTGGAGCAATTTAGCTTAATTTTTTTGGCGATAATGCCAATAATTGTTTTTTTATTAAAAATTTTGACGATGGTGCCCCCTGGAGCCAAATCCTGGATATGACCCTGGTGCAAAGTTTCCTATACGGTTCAGGGACCTTGTAAATCCTAATAGTGGTACATAGCGATATAAAAAAGATATCTCAAACAAACCTTATTATTACCTGAACCAATTTACTAGTTTCACATGTACTGTGGTGGTATACTAATACTAATGGGTAGAAGTGTTTTGAAAATCTTGTACGTTGCTTTTACTCATAGTAGTAGCTAAAGTATGTAAGGAAATTCTATCATGACTTGACTTTGAGTTTGAATATCAATCCACTTACTTACAGTAGTCAACTACTATAGGAGTAGTTTCAATAATATTATTATTATTATCTCTCTTAGCGCAGCAGTTTTTCTAATAGGTAAATTGTCCCAGTTGAGTCTGTTCTGAATCTAAACTACGACCAACGCGAAGAACTCGCTCACTCACAGGGAGTTCAACTTGCACTTTTAACTCCCTGAGCAAACAAAACTACTGTAGGACAGACAATTAATTGAATTTTCAATGAACTTTCTTCTTCCCTATATTAATACGAGCAACGTTCTCAGCAATGAAAGTAAGAGTGGTCATGAATGTATTCAAATACCTAGGCAAAAGATAAAGGAAATAAATGCTTCACATTTTCGATATATCGAAAATGTAAAGCATTTTCCTACACACATTTCTTTTTACAAATTACTATGCATACACCTATCGCTCATCAACACGCGTCCATCTCAAATTCTACCCTTTGCAAATTTCATTGCAATATTTACTGAATCGTTTTCAAATTTCGGTATAGCATGTACTGTACTGTTACCTTGAAGGTATGTAATAGGTAATAAAATAATGCGGATAGTTGAGAAAGCTTATGTATAATAATTTTGATAAAATCGATGAGATTTACTATTGAGATTATGTCAGATGAGATAATTACAAAGCGTCATGTTTTATGACTTGACATATTTACTGATGATACTGTGTGCTAAAGTACTAAAACATTTATCGCAATATAATATGACTGTAATGACGAAAGTAAACTTACAGAGACACAGCAGCATAGCAAAGTCATAATAAGTTGTGTTTAAGTAAGGACAATCAATAATGATACTAACAACTTGACTTAAATAACGTATAATGTTTACAATGTAGAAATTGTAGAATAGAGCTATGGCTCCCAGCACACTGCATTCCTTAATTGATGATATACAGTGATAAATACAACGCTGGCTTGCATTAATGGCTTTTGTTTGTAAGTTATGTTTGTATATGTAGCATATAAAACGTTTCACAAACCACACAGTTGGATTTTAGACAAAAAACTTGTGCTAAGACTGTAGTAATGATTTTTTACACCAACCACACAGCAATGTAAAATGGTGGGCCATACGTTACACCCTGACTAGGTACCTACAACATGATTTGATCAACGTAAAATTATTCTATATCGTACACAGCAGACCTTCACATAAATCCTGGTGTTTTGACACTTCATCATGCAAATTAGTGTTACCGATAATCCTCAGTCTTTGTAAATATTCCACTAAGGCTGTTCCCTCATCTGGCAGTGTTGAAACTGAAGGAAAAATACTAAAGCATACCTAGTATGCTAAAAATACTAAAGGTATTACTTTTTTAGCACTTTTCTTATATGAATGAATGAACGGGTACACCTACCACCTACAGCATTCATTCTGTATAAAATATTTCACAAAGTTCTTTCATGGAACTTATACATGTATGCCATACTATGTATACTTATTCTGCTGGCTAAAGTCAAGTCATTGAGTTTTTAATCGTTATCGCCTTCTCATAAAATCTGCATATCTTTTCTTACAGTAACTACTTTCACTTCAAATTAAGATTAGCATTCCTATTCTAACAATTCTTGCATAACTGCACCACAACTTGCTTGTTCGTTGTGCACTCTATTAACTACCATCACATAACATTAAACTCCAACACGAAATAAGTTCAAGGAGGAAGTGAACATGAAATAATCTGCAAAGGACCTTTGAATGTGGTAGGTGGTACTTTCGAATATGTTTAACTATCTCTACCTGCATGCATTCTACCAAGTAAAAACTCACAGCTATATAAAGACCATATTATTATGGCAATAGAGCTCTAGAGCTAAAGCTTTATATTTGGCATAGGGATTAAATACACAAACTAAAAGCACCATATCCATTTATACATGGTCTATAAGTATAAAAGATTTGAAGACGAGAAATCTACAGCATTCTACAATTCAATGGCCCTCAGCATAATTAAGAAGACCACTTAACGTTCCAAGTCAACTTGACTTGAAGTCTTCCTTTACCTTAAGTTTCTTGCATTTGGCATATTCAGTTACATATAACTTCATCAGCTTCTACTAACCTAAGTATCAACCAACTGCATTAGTAATACATACAATGAAGTAGGTGTATAATACTAGGACGAAAAGACTATACATGTAAGTAAGCGTGTACCATGTACCTACTTACTTTACTAGGTATAAGAATTTCGTTTCTTTACAGTAGAATTTTTTATTCTTTTGTTTGCTTACACACAGGTATGTATTATAAATTAGAAGCTATACATAAGAACTGTTTCTTTCGACTTATATATATACTGAATTGAAAAGCGTCTTGAATCAATTTCTTTTTCCTGCCCTGCACTGGACTGGACTTAATGAATAATTCATGGAATTCAATTTCACTTCAAGCAACTCACATCAATTTAAGTAGTCTACTGTCTTACTGTCAGATGTCCAAAGACTTACAATTAGCTCTTCTTAAAACGAATGTAATGTAATGCTCTGTTTGTGTCTCAACTTAAATGATTGCAATGTTCAACATTTTCTATAGCATTGACAATTAGCGAAAAATTAAAAGATCGGTAGGGGTAGAGTAATATGTAATAGACAGTCCTACTTGATTCAACGTCAGAAAAGTCACATTTCACCACTAAAACTGTAAAACTCATCATTCAATCTTCATTGTCAATTGCTGCAATAGGTATACCTACTAATGATTTCATCATCAAGGCTTTACACGCAATATTCTTTTTAGGTACCTAATGTTGCTTCACTACTAATTAAGCATAAGTAAATATAGTAAGCACCGTATTTCCTTTAATTTTAGCCTCCCCTCTTTTATAACCCTCCCTGAAATCCATTTTGTATAATTATAGCAGAGGCTATTAGAGGAAATACAGTATTAATTGTGTGTTCTGTATTTTATACAAAATGTCCTGAAATGTGCTGCAATATTTAGTAATTATACTAATACTAAACTGTTTGCATTCTACTTACAACTTTAATTTTACTGGTTTGCAAAATCTGAGTGAGTCCAAATAGCTGAAAGGATTGTGTATGAGACTGCACCTACGCAACAAAAAGATCAAGACACCCATCTACTTACTTCAAAATAAGAATAGAAATTAGAGCATAAAATGGATGTGTCTTCTTTGTTGTCATTACCACTCCAATCTAGGGCTCTGTTGTTATTGGAGTCAAGGCTTAAATAAATCATTAGTTGAGTCTCACTTTAGACTAAAATTACCTGTCTATAGGTAGTTGCATGTTTAGTAAATACAGAATGCACGTTGCCTTACTTCAGACATTCGCTTCAGGCAAAGTGGCAGAATTCTGTTGAAAATTGTTTTAGCTTTCACAGATATAATGTAGACCTTACTTACTTTCAGTGAAGAACTGCATCTTTTAAGTAGGTATTTAGCCATTGTTTGTTGAGCAAACTGTACGTTCATAATTGTAGCATTTTAAGTGCACTCAACCAAGTACACTGCTTCTGTTGTTATTATAGCAGTGAGTATGAGCACAGGCACTCAAGTTACTTACTAGACGTGACTGAAATATTTCTTTACATCTTCATTTTGAGGAGTAATTCAATTACAAAAGAAAACAGAATGACACGACACAAAGTACTACTATACTGTACCACGCAATGAACACAAAGAAAGTTCAAGACACTAAAAAATTATTACAATGTTGTAAACTACAAGAAGCATAAGGGCATGCCTCCTTGTTCTTCTAGTCTGCATTGTTCTTAAATTAGCTTTGTATTGTTTCATAATGGACACGAGTTGCATTAAAATGTTCTGCATTACTTTTCATCTCAACTTTCCACTTGTTAAAATATATGTTACAATTACAACAGTGTAGTTTATTGGTGTACATTTTACATCATAATTTTTTAAGTACTATCTACAAATAATTGATAATTAAAGGAAAGCTTTTCCATAGACAAATGAAATTAAGCTACCTAATTTCAATAATACTCTTGAAAATATTTATTCATCATACCGCAATTCACGATATATCATCTGCTTGTTATAATCTAACTGAATATAAAAGATCTCAATTCAGATCTAAATTAATGGAAATGAAGTTGGAAATATACATGAGAATCGGAAGGAATAAATAGGTTAGTTAGGAAATGGAGATAAACTGGTGGTGGACAGATAATTGAATTAAATAATTATGGCTATAGATTTTAGTTGGAAGGGGAAGAGAGTATCTCTACCTACCTAAATACACATCCTCGAAACAACTGAGACAGGGGCATACAGAATCATCAGCAGTATCATCAATAGAACAATATAAACAATAGGATGGAAAACGAGACCACAAGAATATCTAATACAGTAAGTAAACAATTTGGTTTCCCCTTCCTCCACTACTGTTTTGTGATTTTAAATTGACTGTGTATATATCAAGAACAATACTCCAACAAAATAACAATCATATTTCCATATTGTGTATCCACATGCAGTTAGTTCGTATCAGAACAATCTGAAATCACAGCTATATTTTATACACAGCTAATATTTCACATAGACTTAACTTATTACCATTACACTTACGCATAAAAGACAGATATATCTACATACACTACACTACCATACAGTAATAAGTGAAAGTAGCATAGCTACACAATATGAACCTCATGCCCGTATGCAGGGGGTGGGCAAACGGTAATTGCCTCCCCCGAAATCCCGAAAAATGAGGTTATTTTCCCCTGAAAGTGCGAAATAATCTCTTTTGACTACATTTTGCCCTCCCCGAAATATATTTTGCTCTCCCCGAAATCGATTTCTGGATACGGCCGTGTGAACCACTTATATTATAATTTATAACCTTCTGTGCTCTGCACTAGGTATATACAGTACACAACTCTCTTAGTATTATTGCTTCCTCTACCAATCTTCTTAGCCATAAGAATATAATAATGTTGGCCATTGTGAATATTTATCGCTTGGAGTGAAGTAGTAATGCCATATATTCAACCTAACTGAACTCAGCACAGTTAAACATATAGCAAAGTCAATAACAGCTGTAGCAGAGTAACCTCAGTAATTCAGATTCAATCTTTCTCTCTCTCTCTGACTCTCCTCTCTTTCCCTGTACACACACTTCAACAAAGTGTGTGTACAATACACAGCACACTGTCATTGTTGTTCAAATACAGATAGTATGACTACTAGCAATGCTACCTACATATTGTAAACAGACAGAGATATCTACATTACACCAAACCAAAGGAAAGCAAACCCCAGTCGTGAATTCCCCTGCAAGTATAATGTGTATGCCTAAAGACGTTGCCTTGGTCTGGGAGAGTTGAATTCAATCCAATCAAAATGCTACAAGAGAATACAATAAGGTAGCAGAATGGAAAATGTACTTGTGAATATCATATATTGGATTTTTCTTATTATATTTGTATTTGAATCCAGGATGCCTGTTTCATCTTTATAGTGTTAGCCTGTTAGCAATAATACTTACTTGTATTTTGTATAGATAGGGGCCTATGTAAAATGTAGGAAAGGCATTAGAGACGGAAAAAAGAGAAATCGTTCATAAGTAAAGGTACATTCCAATTTTGAATTCGAAAGGCAGAGAGGAAGCGGAAGTCGCATTTGACTCAAATCTACTGTGTGATCTAAAACTTTCTATGAATGATGTTACTGAGAAATTTCATATCAATAAACAGAAGGAAAGGCGCCAGGAAGTTGAGTCTATGGAATATGGTTGTATGTGAAAGTGTGTGTGTATATAAATTTGAAATATAAAAGGAAAGGCCTCCGGAACTTGGATGGCCGAAGGTCTTTAGAATCTCAATCAAACTTTCTATAGCACTTTCACATCATTTGTGACGAGGAGGAGAAACCAAGGAAAACATACAATGAGCCACATCCACATTTGTTTATCCTGCAAATGTTTACACAGTCATAGCTCATAGTACAGTTGTGTAGTGTATGAAAACGATTACATACTTCAATGTTCAATCCCTGACTGACGAGAACAAAATAATACGGCAAAAAACAAATTTGTAAAGTAATTTTTCAGATATTATGTCTTGCGTGTACTTTCACAAATAACTTTAGCATTTCCTTTCTTTCACTTTAAGATTTTCCTTCAAAGTTTGAATAAGCAAAGCACACCATGAAACTTCTTAGTCAGACGCAATCTGTGATGATGAAAAATGATATAAAAACAAGAGAAAATGTGCACGCATACTTTCGACATACATAATATACAAGGAGAATAGAAAAACTTTTGTTAGATACTATACAATTTTGCATGTAATTTTTTTCACTGATTTAAAAAAATACATCTACAGTAGCCCCACCATGCAATTGTTTCGTTTAACTAGTTTTGCAAAATTCGAGACAAAAAATGATTTTTTAATCTTTGTTCGCACATTATGAATGTTTCTGCGTATGTACAATTATTTATTAGGTACTTACATACCTAATAAATAATTGCCTTTATGTACACACACACACACACACACACACACACACACACACACACACACACACACACAC